>JAPYYT010002196.1:0-19785 GCA_030522565.1 Ceratosolen corneri | reverse complement strand
GTATTATTTTTCAAATTTAAATAAAAACAAGTACAATTAATTTTTACTTAATTCAAATTTGTTATTTATAAGATATTTTAAATTAATAAAAACAACAATTATGAAAACACTAATAATTATTATATCTATATTAAATGAACATATTCATGTAAATATAAATACATAAATTGATGCAATACGAAGACTGATCGCAAAAATAAGCATTGAATTGAGGTGGCAAGACAATACAGTAGAAACATTAACAGAATCGTGTATAAGCTGAGAAAACGTTTAACTATAGTATGAGCAAGTGTTTGCGACAATCTTAAGCGCACTGTTTAACAAGATAAGGTATTAAATACGAGTAGTGAGAAAGAGCGGGAAAGAGATACAGAAAGAGAAAGAAAGAGAGAGAGAGAGAGAGAGAGAGAGAGAGAGAGAGAGAAAGCAGGTGACCACTGTCAGACAAGATAAGCCCATGGTGATGTATAGCTACATACCAGAGTGCCTAGTTTTAGAAACAGGTAACGTAACGAGGCTACGCACTAACTAGTAATACATCACGTTTAATGTACGTGCATATACGAATACTTCCTTACTCAGCTACACATCAACTATATTACTGCCTGTTTTAAGCAATTTGAGATATTCGAGCGTTCAAAACCACAATAATTTAGTTAATGATGATTAGCAACAGAATTCAAAGATTATTTTTAATATTTTTAAAACTTAATTAACATTGAATCATTTCTAATAATCAAAATTAAATGACTATCTTCGTAAATCCTAAATTAATATTAAAACTTTGAACTTATTTTATGGTAAAATAGCAAAATATAGTTTAGACGTTGTAAAAAGATACAATATTATAATAGTAAATTATATTTGGATTTATAAGTAATATTTTTTAAATAAAATTTAAAAATTTTAACTTAAATTATTATTCATATTTTATTGTTATAATCATTAAGCTTTTATTATTTATTTTAAATCGTGTTTTTCAAATATTTATATAAAAATTTAATAATTATTTCAGAATTATATTTTGTTTCAAAATTACTTATCAAAGTTTAATTAAACTCTTTTATTTTTTTTTTAATTTTTTATATATTATATTGCATATTTTAAATATTATGTAAATAAAATTCTTGAAATATTGTTTTTTAACTTATATTATTTGTGAATGTAATTAATAATTTCAATATTTATTTTTAGACAGATCAATTATTAAATATTTTTCATTATATTTTTTTTATAAATTATATTTGAAATATTATGTATTATTATTTGGAATATTTATAAATTATTATAAATTATCATAACAATCAAAATTTCATAAAATTTTAAATAATTTTTAAATTATAAATTGAAGTAATAATTAATATTTAAATATTAAAAATGCTAATATTAAGTTAACAACGAATTATAAAAAAGTAATTTTTAATACATATTTTGAATTAAAATTATTAAAGAGTAAGTATAAAGAATATAAAGCAGAAATTTTGAGAAGATTTTGAAGCATTTTTTAAAAATAATTTATAATATAGACATTTTTTACAAACTTAAGATTATAAATAAATAAAGTTTTTTATTGTATTAAAAGAATTGCTTAAATCAAAATCGAAAATAGATTTATTATATAACAATATAATTGTTATTAAAATATATTTTTTATTACGTATCACATTTGCAAGCATTAAAAAACTAATAATTATATTATTTTAGTATCATATAGTATCATATAAAACTGACTGATGTAATTTGTAGGCTTTTTCAAGCATTATTAAACTCTAAAATTAAATTAAACTCAATAATATAAATTACGTAAATGCTACATTAATTGTTATATTAAATAATTGATTTACTTACTTAAATATATAAATTAAAAATACGTCTAATTTAATTAATTACTATATAAGATTCTTCATTGAAAGATGTATGTTTATTTTTTATATTTTAGAAATGATGAACTTTATGATTTTTTTTGCCACGTACTGTTAAAAATGTTATTTACTATACAACTAAGCACAGCCAAATTTTTTATTACATATTGCTTATTGATTTATGCTTCAGTTATTTTAATTAATAAAAATTTATAAAAATATTTTTAAATTTAAAATTATAAATTTTAAATATTAGTTTTGAATTTAAAAAAATTGTATGATAATGTAAAAAATAATTAAAACATTGTCAACTTTGTTATATATTCCATACATTTAATAATGAAATGGCATTAAAATTTAGTTTACAAGTGATCAATAAAATGTAACTTTAAAATAAATGCAATCATAACCTAAAAATTTCTATATACGTTCTTAAACAAATTAGTGGTACATGATGGCTGGTAAACATCGCCTTTATTTCAAATAACAGAGAACTGAAAAAATTAATAAAAATAAGATATATCATTATATGTTCGGTAAAATATATACAGAAGCCATACATTAATGTATCTCAGTAGTAATTACATGAATCTTTAGTCCGAGTATCACCATAATAATGTAAAACGCAGCTAAAAAGCGAACGAGGTTCATTCGTGAGAATCTAGTTCAGAACTGACATTTGCTGAAATAACAACGCGTGTGAGAAAGAATAATGGGACAAAAGGGAGAGATTCGTATCAATGTCACGTGTACTTGTGGACGGTATATTTTAGGGTAACTATACCACCATGATCGAAATTGTGATAACTAAAGGTCCAACTTTCTGTTTACTTACATTATGATCTTACTTACATTATAATACACGGCGCAAATCTTGGATTCTTACAATTTTTATTCAAGATATTTAAAGATATAACAAAATGTTATACAATATATCGTAAATCATTTTTAAAATAAATAAATGAGATCAATAACAAATTAAACTATTATTGACTGAAAATTTTTTTAAAATAAGAATTAAAAATACATTAAGTGTAACATTTTAAATTTCTAATATTCTAAAAGAAATTATTTTTGCCCCTTACATTATTATTATTCATTATTGTCTTTTTTATTTATCATATTATATTTATTTTTAAATTTACGATATGTATTATGTATTATTAATTATTAATTAATAGAATGTATTGTGCTTCTAAAATAAATTATTATGAAACTGATGATATTTCTTTACAAATCATTAAAAAAAGTTACAACATAAATAGATAATATTTATTAAATGAGTAACGATAATAACGATAATAGCAAAATAAAAAAAAACAAAAAAAACTAAAACAAAAAACCAAATGAATCTAATATTTAAATAAGCATTCTAATGAAATCCAATCTGTGTCTATATAATACAAGGTTCATCAATATTTATTATATATGTCAATCCACCATAATAGTTCTTGATTCAATGAAGAAGGATAATGATATAATTTCAGTTTGGTATAGAAAAAGTATTATCCATACATCTGAAGTTCAAATAACAAAACATAGATATATGTAAAACAGTATTTGGGCGGAAGTATAATGTTATTTATTAAGATCCTTCTCTCACGTATACATTCACACTCGCCTTTGAATTTCAATATATCTCATCTGCCTTTTTCGAATTCATGACACATCTTCATCACCTTTGTATCTTTCCTCATGCGTTCAGCCATATATATGTATAAATGTGCGTGGGTCAGATGTCCAGATTTCAACGAAGAAGTCTCCATTCACTCGTACCCATTACGAGGCTTTCACTCTTTCCAGAGCGTTTAATGCCGACCACGGGGATGCTCACACTCGTAAATATGATGAATATACATATGTGTGTATACACAAGCTATGAAGACCGAAAGCGCATATATTTATACAAAACACACGCGCGAGCCCACCTTGGAGTAAAAGATGGAAGCAGCTTCTTTCTTCCTCTTTAGAACTCCTGAGAACAAGCCACAAGAAATCAAAGCCGAGTAGTTGTACACATGCTCACTCTTCTTGCTCCCACGCATATATATCTCTCTCAATCCCTCTCGTTTTCGTCCGTTCTTTCTTGCTTAGGATCTTGGGTCTAGATGCAACCAGAATGCAAGGATATAAAGATTCGTTCTCCTTCTTCTTCAACTTCGGGCCGCTGGAGTCAAGTCATAAGGACAAAACTACCTGTTCGTCTTGATTCATCTCTCATTCTCGCAGCCTTCTTACGTCTCGCACCTCGAGCTAGTCCTTCTCCGTTCCCATGGTCATCAGTCATTCTCAAACCTGGGCTCGTGCGTTTCCTTTTCCCTCTCTCGCAATTTTATTCTCTCTTGCTTTCTTGTACCGTCTTCTTTTTAATGAAAAGGTGACGGAGTAGGAAAGAATCAAGAATCAACGCAGGAGGCACTCCCATTATTCGTCATTACATGCTCATTCATGGAAACTTGTGTGTATTTCTCTACTTCCTTATTCAGCAAATGTATCCAAATATGGAGCAACATTTTTTATATTATAAAAATAAATATTGTATTTCAATTGATTTATTTTAATACGAAGCTTCATTGCACTTACATTGTATATAAGTAAAAGTAGAGTGGAATTTTAAATTGTAAATATTTTAAATAGTTTAAATTTTAAATACTATAATTTTTTATGAAAATTATATTAGTATATTTATTTATAATATGTAAAAAAATTGAAAATATTAATTTTGTGATTTATATCTTAAATTATAGTACATAAAAGTAGTTTAGTTAAACAATAATATAGGTACACCTACACACACACGCGCGCGCGCGCGCGCACACACACACACACATTACTGAAAATATAATCATTTTTAAGAACAAAATGCATTTTATATTTATTCTATTTACAATTAATTATTTCATTAAATAAAATAAATAAATATTTATTATTTGCGTGATGAATATTATAAATAATATCAAATAATACATCGCTTTGTATTTAAAATAATTATATATTTAAGTTACATTTATTGTATTATAATTATAATCACATATATAATATAATTATTGAATATAATAATCTGTATATTTATTATTTTTCAATTTTTTACATTTATATGTTAATTGCAATTTTTCAGTGTACCATTTTATTATTAGTTACAAGTATGTTAAGACATAGGAATATTCGGATTTGTATATTCATACATATAAAGTGATTTATATATTACCTTTTATGCAGCTATTTAGAATTAATATGAAATTGTAGTCGTTATACCTGTTTCAGCTCTGTAAAAAGTGTTTCAAGTGAAAATAACGGCGAGAAAATTACCGAACGCTCGGCATGTGATGGGTGACTTCTTGTTACTGGGGTCAATTTAAAACATCGTCAACAAAAGGAATCTAAGACACGGCAAAGAATAACGCCTTCCGTCCCTTTCTTTGCACACCCTCATAATATCCCCATACTCACGCCAAGTATCCGAATCCCACGTAGAAGTTGGAAGGGGACATCCCGCTGGCATCGATTCCGAACCTACGAATTTGACGTTGTGCACACTGCGCGCGTGCTATATCAATATTTGGAGTCGATGGAAATGCGATCGGAAAAGGAACATCGATCATCCTAAGGAAGATTTTGTGGAGGGCAAACCTAGCACCCGTGTTTGTCTACCGTTTCCGCACGTAATGTTCTTTTCTATTGGAGGGAACTCACACAAGTTTCTTATTTTTGCTGTAAAGAGACGACTTTCCACGTGTGAATTAGACGGGTTCGGATATCAGTGGTCTGATTACTTGAACTTATGATTCAACAAGGTTTTTAATAACTTATATTAAATACTGGAATCCTCCATAATGTCATTTTTCGTATACTGTATTGAGAAATATGGCCATTGTGATTTTTACCTCTGAATAAAATATTTTAAAAGCTTACAAATTATACAAATTTAATAATGCAAGAGAAATAAAAGCATCAAATAGCTTAAAAATATTTATGATTAAATTTATAAAGATCAAGTTATCGAACGAGTTTCCGTATAAAGGCTGACACCGTGCGATGAACGTTGATGAGACAGCATAATCGTAGTTAGGCCCAATTCATTAAGAGGTTTAAAGAGTCAAAGCTTCTCTTTAATACCTCCCCAATCTCTCTGTCTCTCGCTCACGCCTAATTACTAGTCATTTGAAAGCTTCTCGAATATATATAAACATAGTAGTCGTCTCGAGTAATCAAATAAATTAGTAGAGAAAATAGTACGATTATTGGCTTCGACGCCCACGCAGTCTTTTGCTCCTCCATTTACCTCTTTATTTCATTAAGCTTACTTTCCTGAATTTATATTTTCGGCTATATTTTTCTTCTAAGGCTTATCAGATTCATTATATTTCAGAAAGGTATTTTATATTTCAAATTTTATTTCTTTAATTATATAAATAAATTAAATATTATTGTTTAATTTCGAAGTGAATGTATTTATTTGGTTTTAATTAATGTATTTAATTCTTTCATTTAATAAAGTTTAATTTTCATAATCAATATGCAAATTTAATAATCAATTAAATAAGAACTATTTTGTTTAATTACGTTATAATAAAAAACGTGATCTATTATTATACATATAATGAGTACGATAAAAAAAATAATTATAAGTACAGCCGCAGCATCAGAGAATAAAAATGAATTTTTTAATTTCATAGAATTTAAAAATTGAAGCAATAAAATATCTATAGTTTTAACTGTTTTCTAGAATTCTAAATGGAATCTGAGAGCATTTTATTAAACTTGTAAAGATATACAAAATATAAATTTTGCCAAACTAAAAGAAATATTAAGATAGGCTGGTATCGAATAACAACATACTCTAATAGTTAATGTTCATCCAAAAAGAAATTGCACACCATAATTATTGTAGCATTATGAACTCGAATACGTTTAGTTTCCTAATCGATCGTAGTTGCACCATAAAGAATAAGTCGTTAACGGATGAGCCACAGAAACTTGGGTACAATTCCCTAGGGCTATTGAGAATTCTTCTGTACGTACGTAATCGTAGTGCACAAAAGGGATGAAAGTTTAGTACAAGATCGGCGATGTTACGTGTGTCATGCAACGTCTAATGAAACTGTAAGATGGATGCGTGCTCGATGGTTACGTAAGTCGTGATTAGATTGGTAGCCACATATTTTTAATTTTAGGACATACATATACTTAAGAGCCTTCGTTATTATTTTATGTTTTCTATCATCTATGTTATTTTCTTGTTTTCTGTATATTGTTTTATAAGAGTATTTTCTTTTTACTGCTTAATAGTAATTTCCATTTCAGAGAACATCAACTCGAATTCATATATTTTTATAACATAATAGTAAAAATATTTACAAAACATTACAAAAATATTTTTTATTGCTTTTTTAGAATATATATATTATAATATATTTTTTAGAATGAATATAAAACAATAAAGATATAATAACATTATAATATTTTATAATCAATTTATAAATAAAAATATATATATATATTGATTTTGTATTACAAATAATGTTAACTAATGAATTTTTTTGTTAAGATAATTTAAGATTTCAAAATTCTATATTACAATTCAAGCGCATTTTCTGATTGTTCTGACGATAAATATGAGTCTTGGATATATGATTCAATATTACTGACGCTGAAACTATATCCATCCATAATTGTGCATTATAAATGGTAGTAAATATATACATTTTTCTTTATACCCTTCTTTGAATCCCACTTTTACAGGTGTATATTTTTTTAAATCATTCCCATGTGTTCGAAATTTTCAGAATGTCGAATAAGGCTATAACACTCTGAACATTAGAAAAGACTTTATTTGTGATAATAATTACTAAGTCAACGTTAAGTACGTAAGAGAAGTTCACTATTAATAGCCATATAACATCATATCATTGGAACGTTATCTAGAAATACTCAAACATAAACAAAACTCATTAGAATTATCGTACTCTGTATAAACTTTAAATCACTTTTAAGAATGGTCCAACCAATATTAACTAACCAAAGAGAAGCTTGGATAACACAATACAACTTTAGATAAGGGCAACTCAGGCCGCTAATTTTCCTGAAGAACTAAAAAAAGTCAAATATATCGAACGATTATCTAAAAGAAACACGCTTTCCATCGATTAAAAGCATATATTGATGATCACGGAATAATCCGAGTTAATGGTCGATTTGACAAAACATTAATCAATAAACCAAGCCTCCCACCCTTTTACCTTTTTATTTAACAACACTCATAATTTCTGAGCTTATTTATAAACATTACACATTAGCACACAATCAACATTTTTATCTAACATGCAACAGTATTGGATTCTAGGAGGTGGAATTCCTATAAATGATTTATCAATATTAAGACTTTCTAGATGGCAATTCATTTACAACGACAATTATCTAGAACAAAATAGTACCATGAAAACTATAACATTAGGATTGGAACATTGATACATATCATTGACAAATAGTTTCCAGCATGTAATTGACCATTGACTAAAGTAATTCAAATATATCCTATAAAAGATGTACTTTCCAGAGCAGTCACTTTAAAAACGGCCACGTTAACAATGACCAGTCCAATAGCAAAACTCGCTATATTACCAGTTTCTGTACTGGATAATAATCAACAACAGGTTGTTGATGGGAGGCGGAATGTTCGAAATTCCAAGAATGTCGAATAAAGCAATAATACTAAAGCTTTAATTTTGTGAATTATATTTCGAATCTTTCCCTCAAGCCCATCAAGCCCAAGTAAAAAAGCTGGCTAATACAATGATCTTTAATTTGCTTAACAATAAGTATTTAATAATTGTAACGATTATTCACTTCACGTGAAACTACCACAGTCAATTCCACTTCTTGGTAATCGACTTTTAATTACTATATAAAACCACGTACAAATGTGAAAAAATAGTTTCTCAAAAGATTATCAAGAAGTTAATAATAAGCGACGTAAAATTATAAGTATAGTATCTACGAAATCTTAGTAAATAATAATATTAGTAAATAATTAAAAAAGAAGTGATTTTATCCTATAATAAATACTAATAATTCTTTGATTAAAAAATACCATGTAAGTCACAAATTTATTAATATTCAAATCATGTGATACTCGCAAGAAATCAACATTTATAGATCAATTATATAAGAATAAAGAGATAGAACATGATCTTATATAATTTAAAATTGATTAAACAGATTTTTAAAGATTACAAAGGTATTTATATAAAACAAGAATGAATAGATTTGAGTAATTGATAGCAAATAATTTACGACTGCTACTACAATTTAAAACCTAATTCAAGATAGATAGAATTAATAATTTAATTTATAAATTATTAAAAAAAGAATTAAAATCAGGTTCACCTCAATGAAATTCGAATAACAACGGTTCATACCGTTAAAAGTCATCAAACTAATTACAATTTAATTCAATAGACAATTTACTAAACCAAAGGCAATAATTTATTTGTAATACATCACAATCTTTTTACATCAATAATTAATTGAACAATCAAGAGAACAACAACTTATTTTCAAGATATTACCCATTTATATTCAACAGTTTTATGCAACAGTTTAATTGCAACAGTTAATTATTTATCCATTTATTATTATTAAACTCCACTATTTAATATTTTTACATTTAATTATTTCTGTCTTTTTGTAAAATACAACTAGCTCTTCTTTACCACTGTCTGCTTCTCCCACTTCAAAGCTGGAAAACTTACTCAATAGGTTAAATCCCAAACATCGTGACAGCTAATAACGTTAAATCGGATAAAATCAATTGATAATTTTAATTCACATATACATTCAATTAACCTATAAATACCCCAAGCAATTATATTTATATAGAATTAGTTCAGTAGTAAAATTTACTATAAATAACAAATATCATATGAAAAATATTATTTCAGAAAGAGTAGCTTTTACTTGTCAATTAAATATAAATTAAATAGTATATATGAATTTTCTAAATTTATATCTTAATTAAATATGGTGTAATTATTTAAATGCAGTAATAATTATAAAGTAGATAAAATAATGTATTATTTCTATATAAAGAATTAAATGAGCCAATGGTAGTTTATATCATCTATCATAATTATATATCATTATATATTTATTTTGTAATTTGTTTTTAAAATAAAAACCAACCTTCCAAAAATCATAGAATATTTAATAAATAAGTTTTGATTGTATTTACTTCAACTAAATAGCCTTTGCGCAGATAATATAAAAAGAGTCAAGTTTCTAATATAAATTATTTACTTTTTTCATCAGATATTCCGCAAGTAAATTAAAGTATATTATTTACGTTTTAATCGTTCTTCCCTCATTTATTTACTGCAGCAGCCGAAAATAAATTAAACAATGAGATTCCAGTTCCATCCAAATTATACAATATGCTTTGTGACACTTAAGCAGATGATGAAGAGTATGAAAAAAAGTTTCGATAATCAGTATATTTGTAACATTGAGAATCGTACATTTACGGAGATTCGACAATTAGTATAAGTTCGACTCTTTGGGAAAAATAATTCGCATGCCAATCTTGATTCTGGAATATATATATAGTAATTTCATTGCTTGAAGCCAACTAGCCATGCCGAGTGGCATTTATCCGACGTAATACGAAGGTAAAACGTTACCTTATGCGCTCTTTTACCCTTTCTCTCTGCCTTATAGAGAGCTTCCATGGATCGATGTTTTACTATCCATATACTTTTCCTTGTTTTAAGAGTTTATATTTTATTTTAGTTTTTTTATCTTTCGTTCTTTTATATTTTGCTGCCATTCTCATGATACAACCTAAATTTTCCTTATATATACCTCTGTTTTATCTTTGTTCCCTTTCTACTTCATCCAATCTTCTTAACTCTTATTTTGTTTTAGCATCGTATATTTCACTATTTACATTTACATTTATTGTATTTACATTTTACTCTTATTGCAGTTTTTGATTGGTACATTTTGTTGTATATTTTCGAAATAAATTGATATAGTCAAGGCTTTTATTCAATGCAATTATTCACTACTATTTCATTTCATATAGATCTAGGTTTATTTTATATATCAAACCAAATAAATACAGTATTTAGTATAGTTTATTAATTAATTAATATTAATTAATATTCTTAAAATTTCTGAATGTTTTCTTGGATTTCTAACGTGATAATATTATTATATAACGTATTTTTTAATAATTAATAAAACTTCTTTATTAATGAACAATAAATAAAGCATAAATTATCTGTTGAAATTTCGATTTAAGTTTTATTGTAAGTCTATTTAAATATCTATAAACTAAATGCCAAGAATAAAATTCTAAATTCACGTACATATCAATACAAAACACAGATGGCAGGGCATTTTCGATTCACAATTTCATCAAAATCTCTTTCTTTCTTGTTTCGTCGTTATTTATTTGTCGTTTTTTTACGTTTACATTTTATCTTCCTGCCTTGGAATTGAGCTCGTTCTCTCTTTGATTCATTCTGCTTTTTCTTTTTTCCTACATGTATATCTCGCTTCTTTCATTTTCCTTGCTTTTACGCGAGTCTTTCGCCGGCCATTCTGAGCGATTGCATCCATGCTGCAAATTCCACTCTTCTCCCTCTCTCCCGTCAACGCCGACAGTTTCAGTTTTTCAAACGTTCTATGCAATATTCAGCGGCTTTTCGCTGAGCGGTGGCAGTGAGGCTTGTGAAATAAAAAATGAAACGAAAGGAGGAAGAGAGGGACCACGCGAACGGAGTCTCCGAGCGTCAAATTGGCGCCGCTGTCCATCAAGCGGTGGCGCGATCGAATGAAAGACTGATACGCCCCTCTGAAAAGAGGAGGGAGACGTATATACCGATAGGCGGTGTATTGGGGAAGAAATCGCCTCGATAGGCGAACATACCCGATATACAGTGTTTAACGAAAGTTTTCGTCTGTTGGGCACGTTTCTGCATATTACTGTGAATTTCAAAGGTGGTATTTTTTCTATCAACAACAGTATTTCTAATTATGTTTTACTTTTTTGTTTAACAAGATTTTATTTTCATCTGTAATTAAAAATAGAATGAACAAAGGTAATAATAAATTGATGACAGGGCTAATTTTATAAAATTTGAAGAAGCTTATCATATTTGAAAAATGATCTCTACTTATGCAAGTTTCAGATGTTAATCTCGTATTTCGTTTTGAAATAATTGTATAAACATAATGAAAGGTAAGGATGCTTCTATTTTTACTGACGCTATTTTATGCATTTTAAATTTATATTTTGCAATTACATATTATATATTAAAATCTTTCTGGATATTTATCACTTTTAATAAAAATTTGATATTTATTTAATTGTATTTTTTTTATAGAGTTGGGTAAGTTAATTATTAGAAAACTTTATTTTTGATTATAAAAGTTAAATAAACATATTATAATTCGTTATTTTTATCTTAATTATATAAAAAGTAATTAATTATCGATCACTTTTATTATTGTAATTTAAATAAATGATTGATAAATTTTGAAATTAACTAATTGAATACTTTAGAATTTATGAACTTTTTAATAAATTTAGAAATATTGACTTTCACAAATATTTTTATGTTTATGTATAGGAATATACACAAGTTAGTAGATAATTCTTACACATTACATGTTATCGGCATTGAAAAAAGAAAAGTATATTATACGCTTAAAGCCTCAATCGTCCCTCAGAAAATGTACATAGGATAAGGAAATACGTAAGTATATTTGCTCATACATATATTCTTATAAATGCATACCTACAAGGATAAACATACATTTACATAAATATAAATAAATAAAAAATATATATAAATGAAAAAATGTAATATAACGAATGGCAAATTGCCGCATATATGCTCTCTTATCTTTCTTATTTAATGTATTGATATTTTCGCTCGTCCAAAATCTTTCTTCTCGTTTTTTCTCTATATCTTTTCTCTTAATCGGAATAGGAGGTGAAAAAAAGCACCCAAGTACAATGGCTACTATCACGTGAAAAAGCATAAGCATAAGCATTCGGTGTGTTTGTAGTAGAACAGAAGATTAAAGCAAGAGAAAGAGAGAAATAAAAAAATAATATTCTATTATATTTAAAAGAATAAAAAGAGAAAAATAAAGATATATTATTGATGTATATACATTATTGACAGAAAAATGATTGAACGACGGACGCTAATCTTTTCTTTGAAAGCAGTATGGAATGATAAACGCGCTTATAGTTACAACTAACGGAAGGGTAAATACTTTGAAAATCTTTTAAATTGTTTAAATAATTTATTTGAATTTCATAAATTGTAATTAATTTCTATTAATATATTCTGTTTTTGTTTTTAATTATCAATATCACTGCCTCTTGAAAAATCTATTGTACTTATTGTGAAAAAGAAGCAATTTATCTTGTTCAACATAAATTTGACAGCATTTTTGCTGTTTTTATCCAATGCAGAATAGAATGCGATTATTAATCACGGTATGAAATAAATCAAATATTTGTATGATATGAAAATTTATAGAACATTTAACTCGTTAAGATCATATATATTGACCAATACAGATTTTATGTAGATTATTAAGCGTTCATTATTTAACGATTTATTTTTACATATCTATTATATTAAGCAAATACGTATTTTAAATCAATAACAATTAAAAATATAATGAATGCTACGTACAATGAGATAAGGATAATATTGTAATATACCTAACATGAAAATGCTTTCACAGCTAATGGATTAGTTTGATATTATTTTGTAATGTAATATGAACACATTTGTGTTAATTATAGGGTATTACTTAGTTATCAAGTACAATTTAATATGTTATCTTTATTCTAAGCTATTGTATTAATTATTAATATAAATGTAAATTTTATATTAAGAACAATGTTACAAAAGAATACTAGTTCTCAACAATTTACTGAATCAATAGAATAATTAGTAAAATAATATAAAAATCTTAATCCAAATAAGAGATAAAAGCATTTATTTATAATTTAATTAAATTTAATATACATATCATGTGTCGTTACGTTATCACACTTTTACCTCCATTTCTTTATTCATTACAGTATCATAAACATAACTTTGCACTCGTCATTTCTAGCATATGTCAAATTCAAATCGATTATAAATATCAAGGTTATATTTTTAAATTATAGGCTACACTTTATTACCAGCCGGAATGTTAACGATCGTCGACGGTCGTATCCAAGTTCCTCCCTGCTTTACACTCTCTCACAAACAAAAGAGAAAAAGAAGAAGCGCAAAGCTTCTGTAGTAGACTTGGCAGCCACCCCTAATTATTCGGCATCGGTCGACACATCTAGCAGTCCTTAACCGCCGGAGACTCTGTCGCATCAATCACTAGCTGGAGCAGCAGCGGTTCAATGCATGGCGGCGGTCGTGTTGAGAATCTTCTCCTCCCCTTTGTCACCGAGGCTGGAACTTTTTACAGTTGAGCTCGGTCGAGCTGCAAATGAGTTTTTAAGGGTAATTTCACATTACTGGCTGTATTTTAGAAAACGGGGGAGGATGAACTGCGGCACTTCATGCATGCGTAAGACGATGGGCGCAATTTTATGCCAAAATGGTTTTTACCCTTGTATGATATTCCTGTGCTTAATTTTTATCAGATTAGAGAGAATTTGGAATGACAGGGAATCTTTTTTATTGTACTAACTTTTATATTATTAAATAATTAACGAAACTATGTATCAGAAAATTTATGTTAGAAGTATTTTAACGATAAAATATAAATGGAATACTAAAAATAATTAATTAGAACAATATATTTATATGATATTGGATTTACAATTGAAATATATATTTATTTATACATAATGTTACATGTTTTTATAAAATATACTAGTTTATTTTTAAATATAATTTCTACGTAATAAGATATATTAATTTAAGTATGGATATTTATTTATGTATAAAAGCAATTTACGTAAGTATAAAGTAATATTATACTGACAAGCTAGTAATTTGTATTTTAAAATTAAAAAATTGTTTAAATGTATGTTGTAGTCATTTTCAAAGCTCGTAATTTTTTCAATCAAATTCTGATTTGCCTTTTTCATTTTCACTGTTATTATAGCTTGTTTTATCACAAATATATAGCTAGTTAGCTTTTTGTAATTTCGCATTATTCGTTATATACAAACAGTCGTTATGCCTATAATAAAGTTTTTTCAATAGAGATGAGATTCAATATTCAATAGAGATCTCTAATACATAGAGATTTTTAAATTTCTCATCGCAAGAAAAAGACTCTCTCAAATCCTTTGTGTAACGATCTTTTACCCTTTTCTATTCCATTTTCATTTCATCATTTGTTATATCTATTTCGCTTTCTCTGTTTGTCTGTCTGTCTGTCTCTCTGTCTTACTTATATTCTTCTTTATTTTTTCCTGTCTTCTTACTTCTTACATTATTATTAATTTATCTTTTATGCTTTTTGATTATTTGTTAACTCGGAACAATTCACTATCTACTTCACTTAAATTTACATCAATTCTCATTTCATCTTATTATTTTTAACTATTTTTCTCCTTCTTATCATTATTTCATTTCTGATCAACTCATTTATTTATTTTACCTTTGCTTATCTTCACTCATACGCATTTTCTTATCCATTTTTTGCAAAGAAGATCGTTGACAATATAACCAATGGAAGCGTTCATTTCTGTCTGGTCCCCCAAGACCGAGGAAAAATTAATAAAGTTCAGAAACAAAGTAAGTTGCCTGGCAGTAATACCATCAAGTCTTTCAACTTCTTTCTTCTTCTTCGTCTCGCAGCTTCTATGTCTTCTTTTTCAGAGCATCGTCACTATCGTCTGCAGAAAGACAATGAAAGTAAGAGCAATGAAGAAAGAAGACGTGAAGGGGGTGAATAGAAGACTTCTAAGGGTAAAAGACTTTATTATAACGGAGTGTCGACTCTTTTATGTCACCTCCATTCCACCATACAACTCTCCCTCTCACCCTTCCTTGCACACTCATGCAGTGCCAGTCGTAGCAACGATGAGCTATTTATTGTATCCAATGGTAAATCATAATATGAACTCTGCTATGAAATCTCTATAATATGAAAACTGGTCTGTAGTATTCATATTTTCGACTACACTACTATAGTAGCAACTCGTTCTTGCATTTTTACAACATTCGAGAGGAGCAAAGTTGATCAAAGATAAGCAAATTTTATCTTGTTACTGAAATTTATGAGAATTCGAACAAATATTGTAATTGTCAATGTTACAATTAACAATATTGGCTACAATTATTGAAATTTTTTTTTAAATTAATATTTTATTTTATACATACTTATTAAATTAAAAGTACTAGCATATTCTTATGAAAACCATAAAATATAGTAAAATAAAATACTCTTAAAAATTTGAAAACATATAATTCTACATACTATCGATATATATATATACGTTAGTTTTCATGTGCAGCTAGAATATAGTGCAGCGAGAAATGTGCAAGGTATATATTTAGTAGGTCCTATAGCAATTTTTCTAATATTAAATTTAAAAGAATTTAATTATTAATTATTATAATTTAAAATAAAAATTCATTTTATTGTTTATTACACGTTTTGAGTAAAAATATATTTATTTCTAATATTAAATGTTTACTATTTAAATATTAAAATGATTGAAATACTTACTGAAGAAATAGTGTTACAATTATTTGTTTTTAGATATTCGTATTATAAGAATCTATACAACATTAATAAAATAAAAGTCTGGCTCATTACAGATATAAATAGGAGATATATAAATAAATATTATAAATAAAAGATATAAATAAATAAAAGCATGATCTCTAATAGTATTACATTAAAATAATAAATGTTAAAAAATATTTACATTGCATATACTTAATTTATCGATAATAAAAACAAAATAAATGTCGACCGTTTTCTTACTTTTACAGAAAAAAGGGAATACACAACTATAGTAAAAGAGAAATCCTGTGAAAATCGTATTGGAGAAAGAGTATAAAGTATATTATTGTGGAAATATCTTTATAAAGCGATTAGTGAACCACTTTCCTATCTGAACGACGGCTGAAACGACACGGCTGTAACCTCTTGGTGCATCATTGTATGGGCGCGAAAACGAGTGGTACTTCGTCGAGGAAAAATCGCACGAGAGTGTGTCGAAAGAGCTGAAAAGTAAAATCTTTAACATAAATATTTACGATTCATTCACGAAGCTAATATAAATGCGATTTGGGCGTTTGCTCTTTTTAGTGCATGCGCTAATCCGATTAGACCGAGGGAGAATTTCATACAATAACCGGAGGACTGCTACCGCATGGTTATTGTGTACCTATGTGCCAATGGTTGTGGCTGAAAGAAAGAATGACAGAGAAAGAGGGTAGGGGGATGAAGGAAAAATGAGCGACGATGAAAGGTGTCTTGAATATAGGGGGCTATAATACGCATGATTCATGCGAGCGCATGAAAAACATCGTTGCTCGATTCGAATTTTATTAATATGACGTTAAATCATGTATATTATTTTTTATTTATATACAATTTTTATTACAAATAAAAATTTATAATTTTTTAAAAAATGTATATATTTAAAGTTCTATTTTATTCGAAAACTTGATAAATAATTTATATGTGTTAGATTTGGGATTCTTAATTTATCTCGTAATGATTTGTAATAAAGAATATATATTAATATATTATAAAAATTGTAAAAAATATAATAAAATATAATATAATATAAAAATCAAATAATCTTTATAAATTTTTTATAATTATATTTTATGAGCCTGAACATAAAAAATAATGAAATTGGAATGAACTTATCAGTAACATATGTAGTTGCCAGAATTAAGATTTCATTTAACAAAATGAAATAGTAAAATAAATAAATATATACGATAACGAATAAAGAAAAATATAATATATAATAATGTATAAAATTTAATATATATTCAATATAAATATATATAAATATTCAATATAAATATATAAAATAACGAAAATATACTTTATATATCAGACGTATATAAATGTCTCATTTTACTATTTTAATATATATTTATATAATAATTAAACATATTCTAGATAGATTTAATAATTTTTATACAATACAAGGAGCAATAAACTTATTATTTCAATCGTATATAAAGTCCTTCCTATAATCAAAAGAAATTATTTTTATAAATTAAAATTTGTAATAAATAAAATGAGATCCATGGTAAGAAATAATAAATTTTGTATATATAAAGACATACACGAAAGTATAAAATATTATTTATAATACAATCGAATAAAATAGAATAGATTTGAATAAAAAAATTAAATGGAGTGAGATTGTAATTTGCAATCGAGAAATAATATTCGGTACATAACAAAAAAGGAAATGTCCCTCTCACTGATCAACATACACGTATACAAGCATACAAATAATTGAAAAGCGGATTTGCTCGTCTTTTACAGGGTGTCGAATATTGTCATATGTATAAGTTGACGTGTGCATTCGGATATTCCTTTAGTAGTTCTGACTATTGCCGCTGCTGTAGCAATCTTCTTGTATTCTTCTTGTCTGCTTGTCGAACGTCAGAGGAAAGAGATGAACGGAACGCACTCATAACAATTCACGGGGGTTGTCATAGTCCATTGTTACCTCTGTCAGATTAACTATACGTGACCCGCGTGATGCGTTTACACATCATGCACGCGCAACTACGTTGCTCATCTTATCCCCTGGTCCTTTTGCCAAATATATTCTACGTATATGTGAACATGGGGTCCACTGAATGATTATACTATAATGTATTCATACGTGTGCGTGAGTACTTTAACGTGCTTACATGCGTGGATGGTGGTTTTTCAATATCTGAACACGATGTAAATTCAACCAAACTAAAATTATTGTCACTACAATCAAGTATATATATGTTTATCATATTATGTTTATCTTTATTATAATATGTTTCTCAATTGATTCATGAGAATATATTTAATGTGAAAGAAATTTTAAATTTATAAGTGTAAATATTTATTCTTATATTGAACTGTGCATTAAATAAGTTTAACTATTCATAATCGTTATAACTCAAGTTATTACAAGTCATGATAAATAATCAATTGTTATGAGGTTTTATTTCTATATAATACTAAATAAATATAGTGATTATTTATTTTTTTCATTACTACCTTAACTTGTATAGTTTAAAACTATTTAAAGCAATATTATAAAAAATTATTAATATTTTATTAATAGATTATTATTATTAAACTGTCAATATTAAAATTAATAGAGTTACATTTAAATTTTTATGAAGTGACAATTTGAAATTAACTTAAAAATGTATTTGTTACGATATATATTAATGATGATATCATTGAGAGATACGATGTTTCATATAAAGGACGAAAATATAATGTATGTGCTAATAGGGTAAATGAATTTTGAGTTGATTTCTATGAAAAGTCTGAAATATATGTATTAGGGAAACCAGAATTATATGTTTTGTCCATTTGTTTTTTATGCAGTCACTTTTTTCGATTTATTATTTTTATAGTATGCTGGAGAAAACATTTAATTTTTATTAAAAATTAATAGTCTTCAGTTTTCATTCTTCTATCATATATAATTATAATTAATTTTTGATCAACAACATATTATCACTAAACTTAACAATAGTTAATTAACTTTGATATTGAAAATATTTAGTGTCAAGGCATCTTTATTCTTGAGATGTATTGTAGTATTTTAATAAATATTGAAATACAACCAATATATTCTAATTTAATATTGAATTGAAATTTACTTTCATTTACATTTATATGATTATTTGAAAATACAGTAATACATAATATATATTATATATATATATATATATATATA
>JAPYYT010002195.1:0-32895 GCA_030522565.1 Ceratosolen corneri | reverse complement strand
TAGTAGTAGTAGTAGTAGTAGTAGTAGTAGTAGTAGTAGTAGTAGTAGTAGTAGTAGTAGTAGTAGTAGTAGTAGTAGTAGTAGTAGTAGTGGTGGTAGGGGTAGTGATAATAGTAATAAAGAAAGGAACATAACTCGGGGGACCCTGTCAGGGCCATACGAGTGTTCCCATAGCAGCATTGACCGATTCTATTTATAAATCCGACTCCCTCTGCCTTTCTCCCTCTTGGCCGCCATCTCGGAAACTTCCCTTTCTCCCTCTAACTCCTCGTTCTCTTTGCCAATTCCACTCCGCTCTCCCCTCCTCACCTTTCACTTACTTTCTGATAGGATACGCAGTAGATTACACGAAGGTACATCTCGTGCACGCCACTGTGTGTACGTGTGAGAAATTTTGCTGCAAAATTTGGAATTTTTGGGTCAATAGTGGCCGATGAATAAATCTTGACTTTTTACTTGGTAAAAAATCTACAGATTTTTTAAAATAAATCTCACTATCACTGAATGTTAATTTAATTGCAAGATCGGAACTAAATTCTTGTAAGGGAAAGATTTGCAACCAATAGCTTTTGCCTTAATAATAAATTCTATCGAAATTTTATTGCCCAATAATATGTCTACATTTGGCAATTAGCAGATATAAATTATATTAATGCCTAAGCATTACAGTGCAATTATTATTGATTTTTCGACAATATTAATTTTGTACTATTTTTAGTTTTGTATAAAATATTAAATCTAATTATGCGACGACCAACGAATAGTGATAAATTCTTTCAAATAATATATAACTTTTACTATTCATAAATATATTTCAAATATTGAATTATCAAATTACTCTATCACATTGAGTAAAGAGAAAAAAAGTTATTACTTTTTATCATTTGTTATTAAATCTGTTCAAAAATTATGTTTATACTTTATTTTATCTTGATTAAAAATTATTTTATTATCCTTATTTTAGCAAATGCTTTTTTTTAGCATTTTACTTTTAATATCGGAATTATAAGCACAATTTTTCTCGAATATCTTCTCCGAGCTGCTATTTGCATACCTCAATTGTTCAAAAAAGATTAAAAATGATATTATGCTCGTGTGTGCGTGTAAAAATATATATGCTTTATATTATATGAAAATTGTGTTTTCGATTCTTTTTTTATTTATTCGCGGCTTACACATGTGCATATACAATTAATATATTTGTATTTCTAAATATCGCTTTACAAACTGCTAACTCATTGAAATAAGACGTGACAAAAATAAAATAAAGTTGATTTTAAGAGAGTATGACCGATAAAAAAAGCTAATCTCAAATTCATTGATGAACATAGTTTTGTGCATTGACATAGCAGACTTGTAAATAGAATGAAGTTTTTAAACTTAAGTTAATAGTAATCTATATAGAAGTGGAAGCTATTCTAAATTTATATGAATACTAGGGTTTTTTTTTTTTTTTTAAGCAAATAAAAAGTTGATGTGTGATGTAAAATTATGTTTAATATTTATCGAAGGAGCAACGAATGAAAAGAAATATTAGAACATTGGCAAATATTAGAAGTAAATATTAGAAAATATTTTATTAAATGAAATCAATTGTTATATATATTTTCAGATTTTCTTATGTAATTATAAAATTCATTAAAAAGGCGGTTTAGATGCAAAAGAAACAAATGAAAAGAAATGAACAAAGAAAAATATTCAAAAGTATATTATTGAAGAATATTTCAAATACAATTAGCATTCCAATATATAATATTATGATAAATTAGGTCTTAATAATAGAAAAATAAATATAAATCAACGAAAGAAAAATAGCATTAGAAAATTCAATGTACAATAAGAAAAATAATTATGTTATAAAATTATTTTAAAATATTTATTAAATACTTGATTTTATACGGAAAATTACAAACAAGTAAACAGTAGAAAAGAACGAATACTTTGTACGGTAGAGAAATAGAAGATAGTGAGAAGTCGATTTATCCCATTAAAAACATTAGCACATAATTATAAGAAAATTAAACTTAATGTACACTTGTACGACTAAAATACACTCAACTTATGATTTTTCTAGTTTTTTTCTATAAATAATATACGAAAATCTTTGATTAACTATAGATTGTATAATACCATTGTTATTAATGTCGAGAATTATAATGATATATGTGATAATAACACTGGAGAAAAATATGAGAATTGTAGGTAAATTATATCATACGTAAGTACATGCGATACATTTTCTGTGCAATATGCTGAGGTAAATTAAAAATGAAGAAATTGATGTGTACGCAGTGTACAAAGAATTGCTTTCAATTTTTGTTGGCATTGATAATCTAGTTTCCGTTGCACGTTCTAATTATTTATTTTCCATATCATCGCTCATCTTTCGCAAACGTGAAATAAATTTTCTTTTCTTAACCAAGGTCAACTGTGCTCTCAATGCATAAACGCCACGATTCCTCATTATTCCCTCCCTACATGTCCCGATACACCAATTTAGTACAGCATTGAGATAGTTTGCCTTTGTTACGCTTTATTATTTCTCGCTCACTCGCGAGAGCACTTACATTGTCTACCAAGACTCCCTCTTCCTATCTTCGTTAATCCGAAAAATAAGACTATTTCCAAGAAAGCGTTCGCCTTCATCCGCGGGCACTCGACCTTAAAGCACTGATAAAAGCGATGCTGTGCCGGCATGCACGTTTATTTCTATATAATTTTCCTACTTGCAAATTTAATCGTTCGAGAGAGGCCGAGGAAATTTAACGAAGGAAGCAGCCTCGCAGCCGAAGTGAAATCCTCTCTCACAGCAACAAAATACCACATGGAACGAAAGGCCATACTAAATGACAATATGATTTTTAAATCGATAGCTAATATATGGAGCACCAAAGTCATTGCAAAAAGTCTGTTTTCTGCTTAACTTAACAGTCCTTCAGAAATTTACGGTCTTTATTTAGCTTCCGCTTTGACGAGAGAAACTTCTTTTTACAAAGAAATTCATTCCTAAATGAGATGGTTAATTAGTGTGACACTTAAAACTCGGTAGCAGCGCAAAAGGAAGCCGGAACATCAAATCTCCCTTGTATTGCATCATATTTATTACTTTTTGTACGGGCTAGCGGTTTTAGAAAGAATTAATTTTGAAGAACTCGTTATACTAAATAGTGTTTCGTGAAAATTTATAAATAAAAATTAGTTTATACAGAAATAATAGATGGTTATATAAGTCGGTCAAAATATACGTAAACCAAGCTTTGCATCTGAACGAAAATTACAATAAGCAAGACTTAATCCAAGTCGACGAATTCAATTTAAGATAATAAACTTGTCTTTCACAATGAAAATAATTTAGCCTTTTTTTTCAAAATTTAAAATATAATTAATTAAAAAATGACTTTATTTCGGAGCTAAAATTTTATATATAAAAAAAAATGCACGACATATTCTACATTAAAATTTAAATTGTTTTAAAAATGCGTATTATCAAGTTTTTATAGATTTTATTTAACAGCAATTGGTCGTTAACTTGTCAAATACAATTTCTCCGATTCCACTAACTATTTCATTTATATATAATATTTAATGCAGTAATAATCTCATATCACGGTTAGACGTAAAGTCGTTCAAATGTCAACTTATTTGTCAATCGTCCTACAATTTAATACTTGTAGAATTCATTTTTTCAACAAGCAAATTTTAAACTATAATATAATTAATGTTATTTAATAATAACTGCAAATAATTTCTTTGGCTATAATCTTTGCAATAATGCTATTACTTAAGCAATGTTTAATAAATAGTTCTGCAAACTCAATGAACTTGTTTTAAGATGACAAATTTTCAAAAAATATAAAACATAAAATTACTTTTATACTAAAATTAATTTTAAATTACATTTAAGTTAAAATAATTAGGTGTTTTATACTTTATTATGAAAATATAGTTTTAAAATCTTTAAACTATGTATTGAGCATAAAATAAATATTTAATAATTTTTTTTTTAAGCGCAGAAAAATATACATTTTTTTTGCCATCATTTGCCGAATTAAGCGACTCAAATACAATGATATTAAGAAAGTTTGTCTAATTTAATTTCTTACGATTTTATTGAATTTACTTTTAACGAGTACCGTCATTTGAATAATTCGTAATGTTTTTTTTAAGTGATTTGTATTTAAAGTCTATAATTTTCCGTTTTCTTAATTTTGGTAAATTTTAATAACTTTCCAGAAAACGCATTTAATCAATAAATCATAAAAAAATCAGTTTTTTGTAAAATATTCAATATAAGTACATAAAATATTGATAGAATATTTTTATTTTTTATATATATTTGTTTTAAATTTTTTTTTTATATTATTGATAATAGTATTGAAAATTTTTAATCAAATTATTAATGAAAACAATGCAAATAGAAAAGATAATTATAAAAAAGCATTAAAAAATTTCACTACCATTTTTCATTAGAAAAATATTAATCTTTGTTTAAGAACTTATTATCAGATAATATCGACGTTCATTGAGGCCATTCTATAAGAAGTAATAGTTTCAGCACCAAATCATTTTTTAAATTAGTCAATAAAGTTTTCATTGAAAAAATCGAAAAAATGAATTGCAAATATGTAGAAATGAAATAAAAATATTTTATAAAGAATATTTTATATAAAAACAAAGATAGCTATATAGTATAAATATCATGCTCACTCTTGTACTGAAATCTCCACGAATTAAACAATATAATTTAACATCGCCTTTTTTATTAAGCTAAAATACATTTTTTGACCATATGATACTAGTAGATGATTAATGTAATATTATATTTTGTAATTATATTATTGGAAGAGATTATATTTTCGGAATAATACAGAATATTCTTATGGTACAGTATCTACATTTTCTTAAAGAAACCGTGTATTATTTTAAAGAAACGGTAATCATTTTAAATTAATATTTAAAAATAACCGTTTATATGGTGCAATTTGAAAGACATTAGAAGATGAAGAAAACTACGAACACGTAGTATAAAAATGTATGAAAATAAATGGAACGATCAATTATATAATTTGCAAATTATATCGAGTTAGAAGAGCGAAGCGTAAATGCAATTAATTAAGTGAATAATAATGTATTCATTTCTGTTGCAAATTTCTAATAAAAATATCTAATTTTTAAAAAAAAAAAAACCGCTTTTCTCCACAGAGAAATACAATAATTGGAATATTACTCAAATGTATAAATAAAGTTTAGTGCTTAAAAAATAAAAAAATGAACACAAAAAATATAACTTATATTTAACTCATATTTTTCCAAAACTTTAAAATCAGAATTAAACAAACCCTTTACACTATGAAGATTAACAATTAATTAAAGTAATATTATACTTAATCTTAAATTTATAATTATATATATCTACAGCCGGAATAATATGCTATAAACAAAATAAGAAATAGTAAATTCAATGACTGTTTGTCGAAAATTCAGAAAAGATTACTAACTAAAGCCGCATAGAAAAATGAGTAAATTGTGAATAAAATAGATGAAATGTAAAATTTCTTGACACTTCTTCCAAGAACCGAGGGCATAATGAGCAATCACGCATAGTTTAATCGTAGGTGGAAGTCAAATACATTGTATTGTATTAGACAGAATAAAAATTTTTGACTATTATCAAAGATTCAAACAAAATTATTTATTAAAATTTTATTTTTCAAAAGAGATGTTATGTCCATTGCCAAAATTTTATGTACTAAATAATGTAAATTGAAAGCTTATGTTTTCATTGAATTACATATTCTACAAATATGATATTGATGCGATTATAAATATTAAAATAAAATTTTATTAGAATGAAATTCAAAAGTATGAAAAAAATATTAATTCACCTATATACATCAAACTATAAATACCCTAGTTAATATATATATATATATATATCGATATATCGATATACGTAATTTGTTGAGCTCTCATTTTTTATTTGTTTAATATTAGACTTTCCTTTGTATTCTAAATTTGAGTGTTAGTGTTAGTGTTAGTGTTAGGGTTTGTTTGTATGTACGTATGTGTATGTGTGTGTGTGTGTGTGTGTGTGTGTGTGTGTGTGTGTGTGTGTGTTTGTGTGTATACATACATATTTATATACATGCATATATGTATACATACATATATTTGTGTGTGTGTATGTATGCATACATACAAATAAAATAGTTAATTCGTAATGAAACAGTGAAGCAGAATTTTTATTTTAAATCTTTATTTACAATTTACGTATAATAGTTGATTTAATCATAATGCTTAAAATGTATCATTTACGGTGTCATTTGTAATATTTATAAAGTATGATTTTTATACTTTGCCTTGAAATGTTTTTATAAACTTATGAGTAAACGCTTAAAAAGTCATAAAACGTCACAATAAGCAGTATTCCATAAAAAAAATGAGCGAACTGATAAGAAATAACTTAACTTTGAAAATATTTTTACATTTAATTTATATACACGAGCATTTACATTTTACAATTCGTTATTACTTATCATTTGCTTTAATCAATATAATATTAGAAATTCTTGTTCCTCCAGATCCAATCGAAAATTTAATCTCTCACAATGTATTTTTAAATTTTACACCTCATAATTCATGTGCACGTAGTTGAAAAAAGAAATACAAAGATAAATATATTAAAAGATATTTATTTATGCAAACAAATTAATTGATTTTATTGCTCTTTTCAATATAAATAAGAAATAGTGTTGTTAATGCTCACGTTCTTTCAAATAAATTGCCTTTTATTTGCTTATATTATTTATTTCCAGCTTATTTTCTAATTGAAAATTTACTGTTTTATTACTTCCTGATATTTTAAATATTATTTTTATGGTATATTGGCTAATCTTTCCGTTACATAACATATACGGCATTTCTGAAAATACTTTATTTACCTTTTTATAATAAAGATAAGTATATAAATAATCGGGAAGACGTAAAAAAAAAAAAAAAAAATTGCTCACATAACATCATTTGCGCAATCTTATAGTTGAATTTATCGTATAAAATATTTGTGTTAGGAAATCGATTGATGATGAATTTTCCTCACAGGTAAGTTACAAATCATTAAGACAATTTTTATGTCCCCGTTAAGCGTGATTCTATAAGTACTAAATGTAAAAATCCAAACACCAATTTTAATATCTGTTACCAAGTATTTTATATTTATAAATTAATGTTTTACGTAATTCATGCTTTTAACGGTGTTATCGATTTTTTAAAAAAAAACATATCTTGTTCAACGTTCGAAGACAAAAGTATAAAAACTCACCCATCATTCTTTCAAATGAAATAAATATAACTAACTCTATTTCTTTATTATTAAGCATAGAATTCACAATTTAATCTGATTTATAGGTATTATCTATAATTGTTTTGGATTATTATTCCGGCGCACCTTATCAAAAATATTGTAGATAAATGACTTGCGTCAACTGTGTAAGAGGCTTTATTCGAAAAATTTACAAAATAATGTCGTATAAATTATTTACTCATTAAATTGTAGAAAATAGTAAGAATCGAAGAAATATTTTCGTTTAAAAATGTGCTTCACAGAAAATTACAATATAATCACGTTAAAGTATCAACAGAACGAAATAAAATTTAAAAAAAAATGACATGTATAATCATTAAGATTGTGAGCAATTACGTTGTAACGATAATATATTTTCATACCTTTGCCCATCCTTGCACATTGTCTCCCTTGATTTGTTAAACTTTCTCTTTAATGTCCATAAAATGTAACATTTACATATTATTATAATAATAAAGTTGACAATGTTTCTCTCCACCACATCTACTACACCACATTTTAAATGTTAAAACAAATCGATTCATCGATCGTCAATTATATAATTATACACAGCTGCCCAATAAGTTGCTCTTTTTCGTAGCTATAAAAGCTGAAGTTGCAATCTTCTCGCGTTCCATAATCTCAGAAGAGAAGAGAAGAAGACGGAGGGAGAGAGGTCTCTTCTTTTGAGACCGAGGCTCTCTTCAATTGTTTTCGTCGTATGTACACGGACTTGGCAGTTAGCTGTCGCGATCTACTAAATCACGACTGTCTAAAGAGCGAGAGGTCAAGGTCTCCGGACCCCTAATGGATTATGGTAGAGACAGACGCGTGCGCGACTTGGCTTTCGATTGGAGTTTATTACCATCAAACACAATATCATCTTCTCTTCCAATTACGTGCGATCTTTATCCTACGTTTTGCGCACTCCTGTAAAGCTGTGTGCTGGCAGTAGTCGATGGTTGCACTCGCTTTAATACCTTTGGGTATGAAGTTTAGCGTCCTTCATAAAGTGTTGCCATTTGGATATGTGAGGCGATTAAATTTTGAAATTGTTTTATTATGAAACAAGTAACTGAGGCGTATGTGATTAGTTTGAGTTGCAGTGAACTTTCTTTCTCGATGAAACGTGGAGCTTCGATGGTGATGCCTCAAATTTGAATTAGATGACCTAGAACATTGAAACATATAGAGCGCGATATATGCAATGAATATGAATTTTTTAAATATATTAATACCAAGTGTACCTTCACGTATACGTCATTATGATAGCAACTATTTAATGGCTATTTTATTCAAATAAAAAATCGATATTCAAAGCAGGTACGTAATTAATTTGAAATACGAGTAAAGGTAGCATCGCTTGCAACACGACACAGTTTTTCGTCCATGGAAAAAGAAACCTATTATGCAACCTTCCTTTCGCTATGATTTTTCTTTTTTTAAATGTACAAGAAAGCCTTTATAATGACAAGTTCAAACTTTCATTTGCAAATCTGTATTTTAATTAAGTGCCTGATACATTTAGTTGGCGTCATTAAAAACGATACTATAATATATATATATATATATATATATATATGTGTGTGTGTGTGTGTGTGTGTGTGTGTGTGTGTGTGTGTGTGTGAAATAAATGTAGTTTCTCTGAGTTAATCATTAATGTTAACAGCTATATTTATTAAGAAAATAATATCACGAATCGTACTACATTTTGGATTCAATATTTTCTAAGCATTCTGCACTAGAAGATTATAATCAGTAGATCGTAATTATGATTATTGTTACTGCTATTGTCATATGCAAAATTGGCCCTCGGCCTGCCAATTTGAGGCAAACCAATTTAAGGACTGTGACATGAAAAACGATGTAAATTCGAAAAGTACTTTAATGCAAGGAAACACGAGATATCAGTGACTTACATTAGTGCGATCAATATTGAAGTTCAGATAAATATTCCCGGCTTTTCGAAATTTATATTCAATAGTTGCCGTATCCAGCTTTGAATCAATATGTAAGAAATTTCAATGTGACAAACATGTATTTACACCGGTACAAGAGGTCTAATGCTATATATATAACAAAGATAATGAAGTTCTATTAAAGAATTCTGATAATGTATTTTATATCACTTATTCATATTAGTTAAAACAACTATTTAACATTAGAATTGAGAAGAAAAGATTTTAACTGCTACAATATTTACAGTAATTCGGACTAAAAATGTATACAACAATCGTTTGATATATTTATTCTCAGAATCAAATGAATAAGCTGTGCAAATGATGTACGAATGAGGAATATACATTGTGATAGTAAAAATATTATATTTAGGACAATTCATACGACATACATTTAAGTAGATGAATACAATAAAAGAAATGAGATACGTTGCCAACGTTCCTCCTTACAAAACATCGTAAATTTTGAAAATATCGCCCTTCACTTATATTGTTTCTACTTCGCTCTTTTTATTTCATTCTTTTATGTTACTTACATCGACATACTTACCAACATAATTTAACATTATTTCAGCTTAAAATTTCAAAAGGATACTTCTATAAGACATATTTAATTTTTAAATAAATTATTTAAAATTTTTCATTATTATTGATTAGAAATTAATTTTAAATGCATACTACAACAACGATAAAATTTCTCCGTTACATATATATATATATATATATATATATATATATATATATATACATACCATATATTTGTATTTTCTATTAAATATTGTTATAGAAAATGATCTTGGTAAAAAGCTAAATAAAAAGTCAAAACATTATTAAGCTAAATAATTAAATATATTATATATATATATGTTCTATACAGTATATATTATATAATATAGTATATGATAGCACAATTTAATTAGCTAATTTTTAAATCTCTTTTAATATTAAAATAGTCTTATAGATAATATTTATATTTACAAATATAATAATGTACCATTATTAATTATCAATTACGTAAAATAAAAATATATATTTATTTAAAAAATCGATTACAAACAATTTTAGATATTTTTTATTCGTCTTAATCAATGTTACTTAAACTGTATTTTTATGTAAGGATATACGTTTTATGGCCTGCAATATTAACACAAATAGAATTTTAATTTAATACTTAATTGGAATGTCGTTATATCTTTATTTTGTATACAGACTTCGTATGCATAATATAAAAAATCACAGTTAAAAAATGCGTGGGAAGTTTTTTGATGAGAATTTAATTATTGATTAATTGAAATTGAACAAATAAATTGAATTATTGATTAATGCAAACGGAAATATTAGAAATTAGGTACCGGTGTTTGAAATTTTAATACGCACCAATGAAATGATGAAAAATTAAAAATTTAAAAATTAATAATTTAATGAGAAACATTGAGAAGTATCATAACAATTTTAAATAAAAACATAGACATTAAAAAATTTTGTTAACGAGTCATAGTAATTTATATTACATAATAAAATAAAATATAATTGAAGGGTAAAAATAATATTTAGAAATCATTTGAGATGCTCGAAGTTAAATGTAAATAAATTGTGAGAATAAAAAGTAAAAAAGCGTCAAAATTTCGCATGACAAATGTTAACAAACTATGAAAATTTCGTTAAATTAAAAAAAAACAGATGAAAATAAATAATTTTAATCGCAGGATAAATAACAGACGAGCACGAATGGGACGGATTTTAAAAGAAAAAAAATTAGTATAAAACACGTCGTTTTAAATATAAAAGAGAGCGAATTATAGTCAAATGTTATTTTTCACGACGCCGATAAAAGTACTCAGAAGTAGAACTTGGACTGCAGATAAGTAACATTTCTAAAGTGAATTTAAAAAAAAAAAATTTCGACAAGCAGCTACATTCAGCAAGACCATAATTAAAAGCATCCCGCAACGAAAAGAACTATTTTCTTAAAAATTGTTGAATTCCTTGTGTAAAATTGATCAATGATTGGTCGATCTTACGAGATTTGGAAATTATTCGAGTGCATTTTAATAATAAAATCATCGTTGCTAATTTCATATTCTCGTGTTTTATCTTTTCTTTTTTTTTATATTTAACGAATGTTTTATGCACCGATCACGATTCAGTTAAACTGACTGGAAGAATCATTTATATAAGCGAGTCCCAATGAATAAAGTATTGATAATAAGTTAATTTTATAATTAAAATCTGCGGGATAATTACATTGGATCATCACATTGACTTGAAAAGCAAATAGAACTTGGCAAATACTAACAACCATCCTATTAAATTAAATTAATTATTTTCTTATTTAACGTACACATCCAGAAAATAAAAAACCACCAAATATATATCAAGCGATTTGTATGAAAAGTAGTATATCGCTGTTTTTAATTGTTTAAGTTTCCTTGCTACTCTAATCAATGACTGATACAAATTTACAAATCCAAATTAATTCTTACTTAATCAAATGCCAAATTATAAGATTTTTTGCACATTCATACTTTTCATACTTAATAATCATATATTGCGTCACTTATCAATATCATAAAGAATATTATTATGTGAGCTTGGAAACAGCTAAATTGGGGCCCAGCGATTAAACGAAACTTATTAACGCTAAGTAACAATCGATCTTTCTCAATCAGTGCAACTCTGTATTGGTGTTACTGAAGTGCATTCAGTAATCGTTATTTCATCCATTGTTTTTCATGAGATGCAATATATTGCATCTCACTCCACGTGTTATTACTACTGCAGTATTATAATCGGCTGATTGGCTCTTTTTAAACTCTTTTATTTATTCCACGTTAAGCGAATCATTATCTGGATTTATTTATGTGCCACATCTTCCCCCTCCCGAGCATCCGAGCGACTCTAAAATTCACGCGGGAAGAGAAAATCGGTTAAGTACCGAGCCTTCTATTATATATCCTAGTGCCATCTCTGTTTAATAATGTAAATTTTCGGCAAATGAAGCGACGATAAATGTTTCCTCGCGCAATTGCATTAAAATCCCGATGTTGAAATAAATTTCTGTGGCTAAAGCGACACGTCGATCGTGTTGTATAAATAGCTTCGTTTCCTTCACTTTTCATACTGGACATGCATGTTTAGTATTTATAGGATACGTTTATTTATAAATTTACACGGACACACGACAGTCTATAAAGAAGGATTTTTTCTGCAAATGTACGCTCACAGTGGCCTCTCGACTTAAAGAATCATTATAAAATTAACATTTAACTATCCTCGTTTTATTCGTTAAAAAGCATCATTTGGAAATTTGAGGCAAACTTAATAAATTCTCTTTCTCTGATATTATTTATCGTCTGCGTTTTTAGAAATCCATTAAAAATCACTTGAATTCAGTTCAATATCCGTTCAGTTGAATATTAAATTACAGCTGTATTAGATAAAATTTTTTAACAAATATTTAACACATTTTAGATGGATCAGTAAATCAATAGCTAATATATATTCATATTATTAGACGTTCTATTATCAACTTACTTCCGTTGTAGATTACGATGAAAAGAAAAGGCAAATGTCAAGATTAAACGAACATTGGAGGCAACCGAACTGTGTACTAATGTTAATAATTGTATTGGAAATTTTGGCATATTTTTGCTTCTTGAGCTGCAAATTTATATGCATTTATGGAATGCACGTTGAATAGAAAAAACTGGGTCCTGGCTGTAAAGAAGTGCCAAAGCAAATTTTACCTTTTTACCACAAATAAAATTAAACACAACTAACTGCATCGCCAGCCAATATAAATAATTCGCCAAAGACTTTTTCTTACAACTATAAATCTATAAAATTTACAACTACGAATAGAACGAACGCGTGTAAATGCATAAATTGAAAAACATTAAGCGTTATTGTTGTTCGTTTAAATGGGTATTGCGTGTCCTCGTGTTCGTGTATACTTGTGTGGGTGGGAAAAAAGTATGTGAGTATATGGGTACATGTAAGCGCTCGAATTTTTTTTGACTAAATTTGATAAAACTATGTATCGAAATGCCTTTATCCAGATAACAGCTAAACTTAAACACTATGCAAACCCAAATTCTCAAGGCCAAGCGAGATTACACGAACCGATAATGATGTCGCTCCTATTACTTCAAATCTCTTATTTCATCTTTGATCAATATCCGAGCTTACTTATATCGAAATTGAATTATTTTTCATAAAAATCCGTTTTTTTTTTTGATAGTAGTGTTGTGTAGGAGGTATATTTAAATATTTCAATGATATCAGTAATTCGAAACGAATGCATGCAATAACATTCTCTGTCAATAAAGGCCACATGTCACGTATATAGACAAAAACAGTTTTCGTATTTCAGAATTAACTTTTTCTACACCAAATACGAGCATAATTTTCATTTAGGTGTGTTGACTTTGTCCCGTGTGCGCTGGTGTGCATACGCCCGCTGACTTGAATGCCAATGTTTTCGGGCACTTTGAAACATCAAAATATTAAAAAAAATTGTTCAACGATGAATTGTAGTCGATTGCTTAATAAATGAACCAATAAAGGTTAAACGTATTTCAAATTGCCTATTATAAAGTATAGGCATTATCCTGCGCTTTTCAATTATAAAAGATATTGGAGTGAATTTCAATTGGTAGATTGTACTTTTTACAATTTTGCAATTGGTAGATTATTGGTATTATTATTATTTATTGTATATTAGTAATTGTATAATAATTAGTATTGTATATTAGTTATTGTATACTTCAACATTCAAAGGAGTCGCAAAATATTCCATTTAAAATGCGATTGATAAATTATTTTTTTATTCAGCAATTAATCTTATTTGCCACTACCATCATTACTCTTTTAGATTCTTATATTACAAAGAGACGTGTATTATAATTTCTCCATATAATTCGTATAGATATTTTTAGAAAAATTGACGCTCAATTTATAATATTAAGAACTTAACGCTATTCACGAACACAAAGAAGTATTGATAAACATTATTGATGGAACGCTATTATTTAACAGAAGAGCAATTTTTTTAACATGTTTTTCATTTTCAATATTTGTAATATAACTATTTTCAATTTATCGTTTCAACTATGCTCCTACTCGTTTTATTTATAGCCTGTGAAGTTTAAATACCTTTAAAATTTCAATTTGTTAGAATTTAAAATAATATCTTCAATAAGCGTTCCTTGAACACCAAAGTTATACCGTAACTCAATTCCTAATCGAAACACGAATAACTTTATAATAAAATTCTTTAAGCGCGTGCGTTAAACAAATGAGGTCAATAGGTATTATATTATAATTTTATTATAGAGATGTTTATATACATATGTATATATATATATAAATATATAATGCGCGGCTATTTGTGTACAAAGTTATATTAGAAATAAAAGTAAAATTGTTAATTTCAAATTGCTTGTAAAGCCATCTATCTATCTATCTATTTGTAGACTGCAGTGTAAACGACAAAACGACAAATTGTCAATTAAAATGGATGGCAGTTTGTTTCCATTTTCGACAAAGTAAACCGAACGTTTAACAAACGTAGTTCAACTTTTATAATGTGATTTACGCTCGGGGCATTTACCGTTCCAGCTTAAATTACATCCAACTTAAAGTTAAAATTAAACCTTAAATATATTGGCCAGTCAACATAATTATAAGTGCAAATCATTCGGCCTAGCGCGCCAGTCATGATTTACAACTATTATTGTTTGCCGCTGATTAGAACTAATTCCCTCGCGTCTCAAGACCGAATCGCCAGGCAAAGACGAGCAGTCACTCGACCGTCCAAAGTTCACTCTAAATAACGTTAAAATATAGCCCGGCTATTTTCGAGCAAGATTTCGCACGTTTCGGCGAAAATTGCCGCCGAGAATAGACATCGGCGAGCGCCGGTGAAAATAAACAGCGCTCGATCGCCAGGGGCGAACTTTTGCACAATCGGTCTCGCCGCTCTCCACCCCACCCCCCTCCCTCCCTCCCCCAACCCCAGCCCGCGGCGCGGCACTCGGCCGCGATACAATAGCGCTATCATGGCCTCCGTATTGGGCGATGGAATCGCGCAGCTTACCATGCTCGGGGACAACGACGACGACGACGACGGCAACAATAATGATAATGATAATGATGGCGCGGTCGATCGGGGTTCACGCTCTAGATTCTCGACGACGTCGCGCGGACTGATGTGTCGGGGCGCGCGTGCGGTCCCTCGTCCAAAACGGCATTCACGGTCGGCTCCGCTCCGCGAGCTGCTTAATAAACGCGTACCGCTTACCGCATTCCAAGAGAGCCGCCCCGGCCCATCTGTGTGCCCGGCCGCGTGTGCGTGCGCGCGTGGGATCGTCGACTGGCCGCCCACGCACTCCCGTACACAAAGGAGCCGCGAGACGCTACGGCAATAAGAGCGCGCACGCGGTGGAAAAGTAACGGGGGCCCGCGGGGGTATTTGGCGGTGGTGGTGGAGAAGGAGGAGAGAGAGAGAGAGAGGCGATGCACGATACAGTGTTTCATGCTATTTTTAAGGCTTTCACGCTTATTTTCAGATACTACGTTTCCCCCGATGGCGCTCTCACCGCCCCGGAGCTGCCCACGGGAGCTATGCGTATCTCTTTATGTCTCTTTTCCGTTTTTATTCTTCTTCGTCTCTTCGAAATTTTCAAGTATAAGCCGACGCTGGCTTCGCCTTTGCCAATGGACGGATTTTTTTTCTCCGCCTTTCGCCCTTTCATCCCTTTTTTTCTCTTCTTCTTCGTCTTTTTCTTCTTCTTTTTGATAGACCGATTTAGATGCACGCGTGGCTATTCTTAGAGGAAAACACAGCCGCGATCCAACAGCATGTTTCCATCTCATTCTATGTATCGGGAAAGCGCGTGGTGTTGCTTGTAACGCGTATGCTTGAGTAAGTAAGTCGTTGAGTAAGTATTTTGAATAAGAGTATATTGAAAAGTTTTGGCTCGGCTAATAAAGCGACGACTCGCAATCAGAAGCGTGCAGTTCCTAATCTTTTCAAGAGGAGCGCAAATTTATGTATTTCCTATACCGTAGTTGATGGCGGCAAATGGATTTCCGGTTAAGTAGCAAAACATACATATTAAAGTGAGACCGAACGAATGGGGTATTCAGTCGTGGAGGCAAACTATTAATTTTTACGCTCTTCTAGATAAGATATTTATCGAGCCAGCGAGCAACTAAGCGGGCGTGCCTACAAATTTGAAAATTCGAAATCAGCTGTTGAAATAATAATCAAGGCAACAAGTAATTGTTGATATGCGCGCCGAACTAGCAAGCGGATCCCCCACCCTTTCGTCCTCTTTACTTCGTATTTACAACTTTATACATTTCATGGCCAGCGGTGCACTATCAACATTCTTAAAAGTATTTCTAAACTTTAGCTTTACACCAAACAAAACAAAAAAAGAAAAATAACATCCGCACTCGTGCAGCTCGTATTAATATCTATCTATCTATCTGTGTGTGTGTGTGTGTGTGCGTGCGCGTGTGTACACAAGAAAAATAAGGAACGTAGTAAGTAGCTTATACTAGGAGGCCAGATAATAAAAATCTCTAAAAATAGATCCCCTTATCTCCTCGTCGCCGTGCCAGAGTAAATTTATGATGCTCCAAGCTTAACTATTGTGAGATCGAAGAAAAGATTTCCTGCCTTTCTTTCTCGTGCATACTAGAGATGCTAAATAAAAAGAAAATTACGTACATCATGCAAAATCGCGACGCCAGCCAGCGCTCTGTCCTCTTCCAATCTACTACTGAAGCACGAGGCGAGCGAACCCCGAGATACATCGAAGCGAAAGAGAGAGAGAGAGAGAGAGATCGACATATATGGATGATGGCAACGAAATAATGCGCCGAGTTTGTAAAACAATAGAAATAAATAACAAGACCAATACGAAAAGAGATAGAACATAACGGCCAAAGTACACTGAATTAAAGTATCTTATTAATTATACAATAAATTAATGTGTAATGGCTGTTTTATTTATTATTTATTTTGTTTTCTCATAAATCCGGTCGATTCAAATTTGATTAATTTACTCGAGCTGTTTTCCTATCAACAAATACATCTGTACGTAAACAATATTTCAAATGTAAATTTTCGTTTTTACTCTAATTTTTCTCATTTTATGCAATTTTTCATACGTAAGCTCAGCCAATTTTAAATTAATATTTGTATTTTGTACCAAATATTGTAATATTAAAACATTGCACGCTGTTTTCTTGCAAATAAATATATTTATGCTATCGATATACACACACTTACTATTAGAATGTTAAAGATGTTTGTACTTGAAAATCATTAGTGATGTACTCGCGCACTAATTGCCTAACAATCCACAAACGCAGGATAGTAAAGTGCATTGACAATACTCAATTAATTACCTGCAAGTAAAAGCGTTCAAGTATTGTATTTCCATAAGTGATTGAGTTCGTGAACTTTGGACCCAAACTTTCATCAACAGTTCTGCAAAATGCTTTTTCATATTCCGTGGTCGTCTATATACTCGCGAAGCCACAGAATTTATAATAATGAAATATTTGTTTAAACAATAACATTCCAAGTAAATATCTCAAAGGGCTTTCGTAATTTTCATAAATTCACAGTTAACATCTTGTATTAATATTTCATTGTCGAGAAATTTGCGCGGGCCTTGATCGAGTGAGTGAGCAATGTGCATTTGAATCAATGAATACCCAATGAGAGTTAACAGGCACCTTTAACATCATTATTCAGATCTAACGCAACAACAATTACACGAGATTACACGAGACTGCCGAGTTATCCGGCAAAAAAGTCGACTCACTACCAAGTCACTACATGCCAAAGTATGATAACTATCGAAGCGCAAATTTAGCCTTCGCTTATAATTTTACAGTTTTACAAATCTATCTGTCATAGCTCTAGTCCGAGACTACCCCCCCCCCCCATTATAATTTTGATGATGAGAAAGCCACGGTGGGGTGTGAGGAGAGGGCAATTGAGTGAAGCCTCGGCGAATACGAGACGGGAAAGGATTTTGGGCTAAAGGCTGCCCGAGGTAGAAAAGAAAAAGTCCATGCGGAGTGAGAGGACAGGAGAAAGTCCGTGTACGCGAGAGGGCGAGAGATGTAAGGGCATTCATATATCTCGAATTTATTCGAGACACAGCTTTGGTCTCGTGCCAGATCTATTTTCACAAGCGAAGGCGGCACATCGCTCGCATTGTGCTTGCGCGCTAATTTCGTTACGTATTCCGAGTGGCCCATACACACGCACTGTGGAGGTGGACTATGAAACTTTATTTCCAATCCTGTCTCTCCGCACATTTCCTCCTCCTCCTCCTCCTCCCCTCCTCTCCTCTCCTCTCCTACCGCCCCGCGCGCCCTCTCTCTTCCATCCCAACTCCCTCGCATCCCAACTCCCTCGCTCATCCCTCGCTCATCCCTCGCTCGCCAAGCATTTTTATTGCTGCTGATCTTCGGGAGTTAAGGAAAGGCTCGTTGATACCTCACTCCCTTGTTTATTATTACTTGCATATTACTTGGGATAGGGATTGGCAATTTGACCAAGGCCCGATGCATGTCTCACTCTACACTCTCCCAACTACTGTCCTTCGCTCTTTATTGGGCCGGGGTGCAGCTGGAGCAGGGGGAGCGGGACATAAAATGAAAATTATATTATAATAATAATAATAATGGGCGGTGACAAGTCCGTTATGTTGGACTAAATATTTACAAATGAACTGTCAAAATTCATGCTAAAGCTTGCGACTTATGTTTCATTGTCAATGATGAGTACAAAGTTTGAAAAGAAAAATTTTCTTTTTTCAATTGTCAGTAAGTGGGGCTACCTATTACTAATTTTCATGTTCGTCATTATTATTAATCTATTGATTATTAATGATTTTATATGCAAAATAGCCTCATATCACATTTCACGCTTTACTTTTCTTAAAAACAACTTTCTGCAATAAATACAGCCTCGAGCTTTCGTTAACGTTAAAAATTTATTAGCCTCACCTTATTATTTTAACTACTTAAATCAATGTCTACTCTTTAATAATTTGTTTCACATGAAACATTAGCGAAGATCACTTAGTTATAAGTTGAATTTGGTAGTATAATTAATTGAAGTATGTGAAGTATAGATGAAGCTTCAGCTAAGCAGAAAATAACTGGCTTATTTTATATCGATGTTATTATTTTATTGGACAAGAAGTTCTTACTTGCTTCAACAAAATTTCATTTCTCTCGTTAATCATTTCTACGCTTAGATGTATTTTTATAGGTTTATTTTTATGAAAATAGTCAAAATATACTACAAAACGTAACGAAATTTCATTTTGATCCGTTGAAAAAGTCCAATGCTTAAAAAACTACAGTTTACTTTAATTGATTTACAATCTAACTTTTCTCACTATTTTAACGATAAATAGTTTACATCGTTTGAAATACACTAGACGATTTTATGGAAGATATAAATAAATTTTTAAAGTTTAAGTACATATTATTGATACCCAACATAGTTTTTTATTATAGTGCGTAAGAAGTATACGATGATTTTATTTCCCAATATATTATATAAATATATAGACATTAGTGATCCTCCATAATATCAAGATATGTGTAAATAGATTGTTCAATTGATAATGAAAAATCATAAAATAATATTAGTTTTCACTTGAAAAAAATTGTATTATTTACTAAAATCTTCTCGTTTCTTTTTTCTCATTGGCATGGCCAATTTACTTACTTCGATGCTATTCATACTTCATGTGTAATTTAGAGGCTTTAAATCAATTTCAGTATCTCATAGAAATTTGTGGTAAAAGTTTTAAAGAGTTCTAAAATTATCTCACTTATTTATGACGTCTAGCTTCATATTATAAGTTTTGTTTCAATTATAGTATCCGCAAATGTAATTACAGTGATATTCGAAATTTTACAAACTTCACGGTAGCAGAAATAATAGAATCAATATTTTTTATCAGTACGTTATATAAATATATATAAAACTTAAAATACGGCGATTCATAAAACATCGATTAATCACGAGAAAATATATTAAGACTATTTACATTAAAATGAAACTACGTAGTATATGTTGGTACGAATATAATTATTAACGAAAAATAATATATTTTGAAAACAATTAATTAATACGCTCTTCAAGAATACATTAAAATCGTTAATTAATTAAGCAGTAATTAATTAACAGTAGTACAAATGCATCTACGCGTTTATTACATTACAAATTATTATGGATTAGATTTAAATTTAAGTAGGCATAAATGTGTGATAATTCATAAACGTTGTATCTTCTCTATTTTGAGTAAAGTGAACATTTTATTCAATAAAAAAAGTAATCCGAAGCTACGTAATTGTGATTGTGTATTAGGGACGACTCATTAAATATTCTCATAAAAATATTAAAATTGATAAACTTAAAAACTTGCATCAACTTCAAATTCATTTCACCTTTCTCATAAGCTTTAATAACATATTAATCAATTTAAGTGATGCGCAGCTACATTTAACCAACCGCTCATTTATTTACTCTACAGTAAATAGAAAACTAAAATAAATCTGAGAGACGTATGCTAGTAATCACAATATTCGGCTTACTTGGTTCATTTTCTGATTAAAATGCACATTTATTTTTAAAATGAACCGCATTTAACATATTAAAACACTAAGCAGCATTTCGTTTGTACCAACACTCACTCACGCGCTCACGAAATAAAATATCATTAGAGTACCACTTTTCATCCATCTATTTGCCACTTCGAATCCTCGGCGCGAGATTCATACGGGAAAGTACTAGTTTCGGTGTAAATGCAAAACCTAAATGAAAGTTAAAATTTTTTTAGCGTGGCTGTTACGTCAGTTGAGACTCGCACTCTGCACTCACACGTGTACGGATCTAATTTTTCTTTACGCAAATCCAAACAACCTAACTTAATATTCCCAAAGCCAGTGAGTAAAGGTCACCTAGGAAAAGAGAAGGAAATATCGAATACAGTGCCATGGCGCCTCTCGTATTCTATTTACGGAAAGTTGAGCCACCGCCCAACCGCCCCTGTTCCTCGTATTCCTCGTACTCCCTCTCTCTCTCTCTCTCTCTCTCTCTCTCTCTCTCTATATATATATATATATATATATATCTCTATATATATATATCTCTTCCACTCTTACTCACTCATTTTGTCTAACCATACGTCTACCTACATCTCCTTCTTCCAGTAATTCTTCGCTCTGTCTCACTCCCTTTTACGTATCCTTCTCTCCTCATTGCCCACCCACAAAAACTTGCATTCCATAAATAGCTCATTGGGATTTAGTTCTATCCTTCTCACCCACTTGAAGCAGTATTATATGTGAAGACGTCTTGATAAAACGTGTATTCGGTCCTTGTCTATCAGAATTTTTCCTATTTATAGAAATATTAACTGCGTGGTATATGACAAAAAACATTTATTCTAAAATGAGAAACTACGAAATTAATATTCTAATTTTAGTCTTTCACAATACCTTGGAGAGTAAAATACCAAAACTTTTTTGTCTATGTCAATTATTTATGTCTTAATGATTCTGAGATAGCTTGTGCTTCTATACATAACAATTTAATATTTGAATAAATAGTAAAAAGATGATTAGGTAATCTCAAATTTTATCATCATAGCATTTTAAACATATTATTTATGCACATCATAATCAGAAGATTTGAAAAATTATATCATGAATGTAATACGAAAGCATTATATACATACATATATATATTTATTTATTGTTATACTGTGGTAAAATTGTAGTTCATTTTAAATAAAATTTTAAAAATATATTATGTGTAACAGAAATTTAGAAATTACATTAATTTGTGTTTAAAATTTGCTTTTATCTATGTTACTTAAAAGTTTCTGTTAATTATAAATTTCAATTCGTATGATTTCAATTATGAAGTAAAATTTAAAAATTAAACGAATTTCAAGTAGTCAAACAATTTTTTTTTATATATATTTAAATTTTTTATACAGAAATTTTCATATATTTTTTTTTTTCTATACAGAAAATCCAAGTTAAATGTTGATAAAAGAAGTTTTAATGAGTCAAAGCTTAATGAAAGAAAATTAAATAATCTTAATATATTTCAATACTGTGAAATTTGGATTTTTTAATATAAATAAATAAATGAAATAAATGTTGAAGTATAAATAAAGTGAGTGTCGAAATACAAATAATTAAATAAGATATAAACAATATATAAAATAATATATATATATATATATATAATCACGATTATAAAATGCTCGTTGAATTTTACATTTAAAATATTTTTCATTTTTTTTTTACTATCATACATTCCAAATAGATGATAGATTATACATATTTTTTCTTAAAATCTTAAAATAGATATACTTAGAAATAAAATATGTTTTGTAAAGGAAAATTTTGTTTAGGCTTGCAACAAGATTATTCATTTGTTGCTAAAATTCTAAAACGGAGTTTTGTAAGACTTAAAATTTATGATTAAATCCAATAGGTGTATTCAATACTTTTTATGAATAATTTAAATGCAAACATTATAAATTCCCAATAGACTTTTCTAATATTTATAAATATGAGTGTATTTTTATATTTTGCTTATCAATATTAATTGAGAGCTAACGTTTAATAAACTGCTAAGCTAAAAAAAATTATGGAAGCGTTAAAATTAATTGCTTAATTAAATTAATTAATTAAACAATGTAGTATAAAATGCAATTACATTTAAGAACAATAACGATTTATGGCCTTTAATAAAAATATTATCTCAGGCTAACGCGCCTTCCACTCTACAACTATTTCCATGTTTTTTAATCGTACTCGTCCTACGTATACTTGATTAAAAGAAATGTGATTTATGCAAACATTTGATTCGGATCAGTTACACTAACAGACGGCATTTCATCAGACTTTTATACAAATAACCTATGAAATTAGCCATTCGCGAGCACTGAGCGCGCTACCTATGCCTATCGCATTCGCTCTCAACCGAGGAAATCGGGGAGTTGCAAAGACATCTTTCGGTTCAAAGATTTGTTACGCAATCAGCGGGGACAATAATCAACTAAATAAAGTGACATTTAAAGGACTGCGTGAGAGAGCGTTTTAAAGCCGAGTTACACAATCGTTTCCTTCTCCATTTTCCATTACAGACATTATTCCATTATCGACAATTGCCGTGAAATATATAAAACATGCCAAACACCTATGTTGTCACTTGACGTACTTATTCAATGTGAGGGTTATTGGGGTGTAGGTACATTTATGTTTCAAAGTATTAAACAAATGCAGCCAAAATACGATTATAATTTACGAGTGTCCATTCAATGCAAAGGCACTAAGTTGTAATGGTATATAATAAAATATGTTTATTGATAATTTCCTTTATTTATAATCGAGTGAATTATTGATTGGATTATTGAGAAAGATGCCGTTAAAATTAAACAATGTCTAGATAAATTAATTATCCTCTTATTTTCGAAAGTACTCTCTTGTCGTACCATAATACGCAGTCATTTATCATCCAAATTTTGTGCTTTAATTCATATGGTCCATCAATTTTTATCGCAAAATTTAACAATTTTCGGTCAAAGGTGCCTGCCATAACTCACACATAAACTTCCTATAACTCATTTTTTAATATTTCCTATTTTTTGCAGACCTGTTCCCTTTACCCTGTTCATCAATTTTCAGCCCAAACGAACGAAGAGCAGAACGAGTGCCTCGACGGATACATATGTCAAATAGCTCCTGGAATAGAAATCTTGGAATAGTTATTGCATGTTTTATTGCTCCAGATAATTCTTTCGCTGTATATTTCGTCTTGAAATAATGTAATGATAGGCTGGAATTACAATTTTAGAAGATTAGAAAATTCTTTTAGCGCAAAAGCGGCAAGAATAGGCGAGCTAATGTTATGCTCGACTTGGAGCTAAACGATAAAAGTAATTTAATACAATTCACTGGCAAAAACCTAGCGTATAAACTTTTTGCATATAAAACGCACATTGTCATTTTATTCAATTATTTATACATACCTTTCCTGTTTTTTTTTTTTTTAATAATAACGTGAGTTTTGGCCTTTTTGTTGAAGCCGTGTAAAATTTTGCTCAAAACCTACCTACAATAACTTATCATTGACCTTCACATTTTTATTTAACTATTAGGATATATTCTTTCAGATCTGGGATTCAATAACATTCTCGTTAGCTCCCTGTATTTCCTCTATGTTTTTGAGATCGTGGAGTCATGGTCTGGCATTGGTTAGGAAATGTTCCAGTAGCATTAGCGACATGATGGAAGAGCTCATTCATTAGCGAACTCTTAGTAGTTTCTCATCATGACTCACTCGCCTTACATTTGTCTATTAAATTATAAGAATATGCTTTCATAAGTTAAAGATTTTATGATTGGAGAAAAGTTTTTTAAATTGATTGTGCTGCACAAAGCCATATTGAGCCAACGCAACTGCAATACTTTGATGCCTCATTCTAATAATATCAAATACTCTTTCTGATTTATATTATAGGGAAGCAATATACATCGTTGATTCGATGAAATTATTTTCAAAATGAAATTGCATAATGCAATTGTAAATTTTTATTCCAAACTTAATAATTTTAAACGTACAGAATATCTATATATATATTTTGTACTAACTTATCGACGCTAGATGTAAATGTAAATGCCGAGAGATGTAACGAATAATTTAGTAAGTTATACTAAACACAAACTGATATTATTCGAGAGAGACCTTTCGATAAACTCCGCTGAGCTCTTGTTTTTCTCCCTCTCTCTCTCTATCTCTGTCTTTATTTTAATACAATGAAGAAAAAAAAGATTATTTACTGTACATCAATTTTACGGTCTCTCAGCTACAAATTTATATTGAGCCTTGGTATTGTTGTCCGTTATAAAATATTAGAAATAATTAAAATGATTAATAACTGGCTTTAAGGTGTTTTTAGTATTTGTTAATTCTCAAAAGTTTCATGATATTTGACGAATACAGTATAAAATAAATACGACATATTTAAATTTAACGAGACATTTAAATCCTTCTTTACTTAATGATTTTAACTCGTGATATTATTATAAAGAACCAACCAAGGCCCTTCAACTTTTTATTTCACAACGGTCTTTGATAGTGAGAATCGAGTTCTTTTATGGATGTTAATCTTGGTAAATTTTGTCCAAAGACATTTTCTTAATATATTAAGCTAAATCAAGAATAAAAGTGACTCGCGAGTACAGTAAGAGCTCGAACGCGTATACGTAAGGTAAAATTTTTAAAAATCTCACAATCAGCTATATCCTTTGATAATACTTGTTTTATCTGTATTTGCGTTCAAAATCAGAGCGATAACGATTCATCGATGACATGACCATTGATTCGACGACAATTAACTGAATTGGCTGCCACTGCCCGCTGACGCAAATCCCATACAATTTATTTACGTATATATTAAACAGCAGCTTCGCCAAAGATAAATATATTCAATTTAAAGCAGTTGCGTTGATGAATTCATTGAATGTAGGGATGCTTAAACATACACAAAGAAGGCATTAATTTAGGGAGTCGAAGAATTCATTCGATTAAAATAGGCGTTATTTACTTGCCATTGTACTTTAGCGTATTTTAATTTGATGGAAAAATTTTGTAGGTAAAGGATTAAGTGGAGCAATAATTGCCGAGCGTAAAATAAATGAAAATATTCGTGATAAATGAGAGTGGTAAATTTGTGTAAATGTTAATTCATCGCAATTAATATCGTTGCATTATCAATTGGTATTATAAGCCATATTGCAGCTTAATAATATGGGTGAAGTCTTATTAAATAGTTAATATAATTATTCATTTATAAAAAAAACTATTAAACATTCAACTAATATCAAAAGTTGAAAACAACGAAAAACCAAAGTAGACTTGTAAAGAAATTGAAACACGCGCGCGCGCACGCACGCACACTTGTAAACAAAATAAAAAAACAAAGAAAATTCTTAGCGTTACGCATAAGCGAACGCCTGGTGATTCGTGTATGTGTGTGTGTGAACTATGCCAGAGCAGACACACTGGTCGTTGAAAATATATCATCACCACCATGGAAATTTATGGACTATTTACACTGCACGTCGTCCTCTCTTTTCATTTTTTCGTTCGCATCTTGCTTTTGGACTTGTCAGAGCCCTAAAGCAAACGATATTGTTATCTCTTGGCCGTGTAAAAAAGAGAACTAGCTTATTGACATTCTGAAGGACAAGTGACAAATAAGTTATTAGGATTGTCATTCTTTCTCAATTGCGTAAGAAAGTGATAAATGAAAATTAAGTTCTCTCTCTTTTAGGCTTCTGCGCGTACAACTAAGAAAATTAGTTAGATGAGGCTTATCTATTTGAATGAAGCAAGTATTACTTCGACCAATAATACTTTATTTGAATTGAAATTTTAAATGGCGTATCATTGACTTTTACCATTTCACCGTCGTAAGTATAATTATTTTAGAAAACAAAACAAAATCATCGTTATATCGGAATTAATAATAATAATAAAAAAAAAACAAAATGAACTACGTAATATCATCAAGTTTCTTTGTAAATATTTCTCTGAAAAAGCAAAATTATAATCGGTCGATCATTTAATTTTATTAATTTTTTTTAATTTGATATTAAGTATCGATATTTTAAAGTTATATGCCTCTCTATTATTATGGCATTGGCAATAATAATTTTTCCACATTTCATTTATTAAAATGGATCTGAAACTATTTTTATGAATTGCCTTATGCATTAAAACCATTAGTATCTCTAAGAAATAAATCAGAGGCAATCATTATTTAACTGTTTAAGCTTCATGTTAATAATATGAAAATCCATAATAATCTTAATTCTCGTAATTTCATCTTAATTATCATGATAATCTCAACTAGTTTTCATCGAGATTTTTTAATAATTTTTAATCAATGAACCAAGTGCAAAATATATTTTCTATGTATTTAACAGAAATTAATGATAATCATGACTATAAAACCATATATAAAATTATTATAATAAAGCTAAGAAATTAACAATTGAATACAAGACAATTTGTATTTGCATATAATTTGTGTGCATAAAATTAAAAAAATTACGTATTAGATATCCAGTAGTTATACTTAAATGTTCAATAGTTGATTGTCTTTATTGTTTTAACTATAAATTCGAACTATTCACAAAGTCAATAATGTCTATGGAGTTCTAAATTTTTAAATTTATTTAAACTCTTAAAAATATATAAGCACATGTAATTTGATTAGAATTTAGAATTTAATTAGAATCAAACACTTTTAGAAGTTAAGTGTGTAGTACACATTAATGTGATATGAAATATGTCGTATCATATTTATCTTTATAAATGTTCACATTCCTATGAAAGTTCTAGTTAATCGGATTTTAACTCTTACTTACTATTTAATTTTAAATGAAAAATTACCCTCTTAAAGTAAAATCCTTCTAACGGCTAGCATAATCTCATAATTCCAGATGAAAAAGCCAAAATTTAAGTAACTCTCATCTGAGAAAATTTCATTAAAGTTGAGTTGAAATTGATCGTCAATAAAGACAAAAAAATAATAGATAATTCATCAAAACAATTATTGAATTAATTATTCGCTTAAAAATCACGTTAATGTAAGAATGTTATTTATCTTTGCGTTGTACTAAATTTACCCAATACATTTAGTCATATTCCACTTATTTTAAAACTAATTTGATAATATCTTCTAACGTCGCGTTGGTCTACCTAAGAACATTTTATTTTTTGTTTCTCCGTTGAAACTCAAGTCGCTTTTATTTTTCTACTTTTAATTGCATACTTTTAATAATATACTGCTTACACTTACAATGCTATTCAATTATCAATGAAACTGTACATTCCATTCGTAAATTTTATCACGTAACTATGCATTTTCCACTGTTGAATGTCTTCGTTATTATTTACAGAAATAGGGTATGAAAAATATTCAACTGATTGGGTGAATTTTCTTTACTATAGAAGAACCTGTTATGATTGTTTTTAAAGTTTTTATGATTTTTAAAAGTCTCAGCTGTTCCATAAATATTTGAACTTTTTAAGAAAGTCGCGTTAACTTTATTTGCCTTATTCAATCGTATACGCTAATATATATAAAATTATTTGTATTATCAAACCATTTTCTACATTAATTAATAAACCGTTACGTTTGTTTAAACTCATCGACGAATATTTATAAATATATACTGTGATTTTTACCGCGAGCTTTTCATTTCATTTCTTCTCCCGGACTTGGTTAAGATTCTTTATTCCAATCATTCAATCTTCCTTTAAATCTAAATCCTATCTTCTACTAAATCTAAATTATCACTAATACATAAATTATACTACGCGAGAAATCTCCTCTTTATTCATTTTAATAAAGCTGATAATCGAAACTAAATTGTACAAGAACATAAATGATAAAGAGTCACATAGTTTTAATCCACTGTTAATCTTAAACGATGCTGATAAATAATTATTTTCTGATTGTATCTCGAAAATTTAGCAAGCATTTCTAAAATCAACCAACGACATGACATTTTTATTACATTAGTTTAATTATATTATTAAAAATTCTCTAGTTAACTACAATTCATTTTTTTATCTGCTTTCTAGATCCCTTATCAAGTTAACATTTATTTTTATATTTTACTGGAAATGCTATTGTGATCTTTACAATTTCTTAGATTATTCGATTTAAAGCTGATCCCTTTTGTTTTCGAGTTGATCAACATTATTAATACGGTCATTCAAGCCATCTTAGGTCTTAGCTCAATTAAACACATTAACAGGATATTTAAACTTCCACTCTTAAGTCTTTTACAATTTATATTCTGTATTTTATTTGTTACACAATTGATGATATATTTGAGTTAAAATAATATCTAAAAATAATTGAAGTGACAATTTACAATGATAATGCGGTAGATGTAAAAAATATCTTTATTGAATATTTAATTATTAAATTACCAATAGTTTATAACATTAATAAAAATGTGCAAGTTATTTTAATATATAAAGATATAAATTATAGTATCGCCATTAATCAACTGAATTATGGTCATTTGAAGATAGATATTTCTAAATTATTAAGAAATTATTTTATAATTTTAGACATTTCAATTAAACGCGTTGAAACATTTACATTATATTATGATCTATTATTCATTAGAGAGAGAGAGAGAGAGAGAGAGAGAGAGAGAGAGAGAGAGAGATAGACGTGTAATATTTTGAATGTATGCAGAATATATGGCAGGGTGTAGGCGATATTCATAACTAGGCAGGGAGCAGTGAGGGACATTGACAAGACGAATACATTTCCCTGCGTTGAATTATAAGTGTTTTAGAGAAATATTAAATTAAAATTAGGATAAAAGGATGAATCCTCGCAATAATCTCGTTAGTGCGTCTATAGACTGACCCAATACTAATTGTAGGTACATGCAAGCAATAGTTTTCGCCCCCGTAATAATCCAGCAACACATACACAAATATATAAATAATGCAGATGAGAGAATTTGATATTGCTATTGTTACTTGGATTCAATATAATTTGTTATAAATTTATTATATGATTTCACTATTAAATTATTTTATTTGATATTTGATATAGTGTGTAGGCATAGATTATTAAATCTGCAAATGTATGTATAAAAGTAATTGTGATTAGCATCAAATAAATTTGAAATCTATTCCAATATGTTTTAATTAATATTTATCCAGTTATTTCATATAAATAATAAATAAGGTTCAATAATCTTAAGAGCAATATGTACAGATTATTATATAAGCAAATCTTTTGTAACACGCGATATAGATACGAAGCTTAAACGTGTACTACATATTTAATCATATCAATAAGAATATTAAATTAAGCAGAATTATAATATACTAATGATACGATAATGAATAGAAGTCAGTTTATTCTATTTCCATGTATTTGCTATTATATGCATTTGTGCGAGCATTCGTCAATTCCTTGGAATTCCTCGAAATTCATGAATTTCGATGATCTTTTAAATTATACTTTTTCAAAAGCGTATACAGACGTAAAGGAGAGTATAAGGATCGTAATTTATTGTCCTTCTTACTTTTCCATCCCAATGGGGGTTGACATTTTGAGATAGCGAATGCCTCGCTCTCTTTTTACGCCAAGACTCATCGCCCACTTCCCTCCGACTTTCTTTTTTTTTGCGAAATGCGAAACTCTATGTTCCCGCGGCTCATGCGAGCGCCTCTAACAAGCTTTTCTCTTTTTGATTCCAAAATAAAAGCAATGCTCCTTTTTCCTTCCTCCTTCTTAAACGCGCTCTACGCGCACTTTTATTATTTTTCTCGCAGAAGTCGCGTCGGCGGCGGCGGCTTCCGTCTCGTCTTAGCATGAGGTCGCAAACTATAAATATGTGCCCTTAAAAACGGAACGTTCCACTTTCAGGAATCAACGCGCCGCAGTCACTAACACTACGTACCGCCGCTGTGGATTATCATGTTAATTATTTACCGTGTACGAAAAGTAGCGGGAAGCAAAAAAGAAAAAAAAAAGTAATAAATGGCTAATAAACGCATTCAACTGGCTTTTACGGTATTATAGGATTCGATTCTTTTGGATCTTTTGCAGAAGCTGTAACATGCGTTGAAATATCCAATCATATTATGCTGGCATGCAAAAACTCCTGCATTATTTGATCGAGTAATTAAACGAGGCAAGTTTGGATGAGAAACTGCGCTCAATTAACACTTGCAATTGCAATAATAAGCATAATTCATTATAATGACGAACGAAGTAAAAGTAAACGATACAGTTATTTTGTGAAAGCTTATGACAGACTAACCTGTATCTATAATTGTATACCGTAATTGCAGCCAATTATAAAAATCGCCTCGTACTAAATCACAATTCAAATTTATTGCGCTCAAATTAATACTTTAAATAATCTAATGAATACTAGAGCGAAATTGATTTTGCCCGTCGTATAAAATAATTACTCTCTCGCGTTTTAAAATATTGCTTAAATCAGTGATTAGATCTTATTGGTTTTTAATTAAAAAATTAAGATAATAATAGCTCTCGAGTGTATAACAAAACTTATGAAAAAATATTATATACTATTAATTTATTTAGAATGAAAATAGACCTATTATTTATGTGTGTGACCTATTGTTAGATAACGCTGTTTTAATTATTATTTCACTCGAATTATTATTACATAAAGGTGATGTCTTATTCATGTTTGTACGTTTATTTTTATATTTTTAAATTTGCAAATAGCCGGGAATTAAAAGATTTCGACCAGTTATTAAAACGCAATTGTATTCAAGTTATTCTGAATTTTCATCACGTTTAAACAAATGTAATATACTACTAGATATAACAATAAAAATCAACATTTTAAGCAAATCCTATAATATTTATACGTTGATTAATAATGGTTGAATTACCAATTAATGAAATGTTAATCCTTGATAAAAAAAATGAAAAAAAGAAAGAAAAAATCAATTAAGTGATATAAAAATATCAAACTTCATGATTATGAAACCAAAATATATTCATGTCTTTTAATAAGAAAAATCACTTGTATAAAGTAATAATTTTCCGTTAATTTGTTCAAGTTAGGCCAACAATATGAATTGCTAGAAGTTTGTAAAAACTCATATATAAATAAATCTCCTGTCCTATTATAAAGTAACAAGTGTCGTTTTCTTATCACAAATTTATTTTGGCCATTATTTGCCCCAACCCCTGCTGCTACGGTCTTTTATTCATACACGTGATTTTTTTCGATAAAGCTTCATTGCAAAATAGCAGCTATTCCTTTGATTAATGAGAAATTGCAGTGCAAAACGTGAAATCCCTGATTTTATCTTCATCTAAAATAATCACAATGATTTTGAAGCAAAGCTCAAATATCTTAAATATGGTTCCGATGCATCTACTTGTGTGCCAACTTTTTCTTATAACTTATGCATTTTGTATTATTCGCGGTTCTACTAGACAATTTATAATTAGGTCACAGCAAACAAAGTAAACCCAACCAATACCAAAGAAGTAAACAACTTTGCTTACTCGAGCATCGTGAAAAAGAAGGAAAAGACATTCGCAATTAATACATTATTCGTCAATACTACATACAAATTAATTTAACGCAAAATTACATTTATTACCCTCGGTACTCCAATAATTTTTCTGCGTCCCCGGGCGGGGGTGGGAAGAAATTTTTCTCCGAAATGATGAAAAAGAGTCCTCGGCGATAACAACGACGATGACGGCGAGGCATTGACCCAGGCACTCGCGACATCAAGCAAGGCGCGTTCGCTCCCACGTTCTCTTCCCAAACTATAACAAAACTCTCGAGAGTCGGGGAGGAAAAAGAGGGGCGATGCATTTGGCCACGAAAAAAGTAAAAATTTCGAGCCCCGTAAAGGAGGGAGAAGAAGGGAACGAAAGGGACGCAGGCGGGGCTGGCGGAGCTGGGGGGGGGGGCGAATGA
>JAPYYT010002194.1:0-21796 GCA_030522565.1 Ceratosolen corneri | reverse complement strand
CGGGGTGAGAAAACTCGTATTGTAAGACCACTTTACTGCACTGAAGACCGAGGAGAATTCTGCCTGCGGGGTGATTGCGGCCCTATTTTATATTCACAGAGCAAGCAAGGCCGCCGAGACCGTCAAAATTATTGGTTGGTGGCGGGTCCACTAATTTTCCTACTCTACTGAGATTGATGTGCACAGAATTTTACTTCCTTGAGAAGGGGGTAGGGGGCAAGACCAAGACGGTGGGGAAGGGGCTGCGCTGCGAGTGTGCATGCCCCATGCGCCAAGACGTTGCGCGCTGCAGCCGATCTGCTTGCTGCGCTCGGCTGTCGAAGCTGTGGTCGTGAAATACAATTGCTCGCATGCGAGACATACGATGATCCTGGTGGGCCACGAACGGGGGGGTCGTGTCGGTACAAATTCAGACGCAAACAATAATGTACATTGCAAGAGTTACATGGCATATCATAATATATAAATGGCAATCATGAAATATGAGATATTTAAACATAATAATCACAAATAATATACATAATATAAGAAACAGATATTGTAGCGGAAATAACATACAAAATAAAAATGGTATTATATCGTGACGACTTGGGATTCTATCAAAATCCCGAACACTTTCTTTTCCTACACTAATTTTTGAATCACACAACTTTGTATTGAGAGATTACAGGTCAACGAATCATTACTGTAATTCTGAAGACCAAAGCGGATCAGAGGAGACGCGCCGAAGCTGCAATAATTCTTCACTCCGTTCTTTGGAGGGGAGAACTTTTCTTGCACATCTATGAGAGTGGGAAATTTCAGTGATTGGTTAAGAGCTAATTATTCAGTTGTCATTGGTGGCCTTTAACCGGTAGTGTCAACGCCCTTTCAGGCAGTGGAGGCATCGAAGCGGCGGCCGGCCGAGCGTTGGAGCGCCGGGTCGGCGCATGAACCTTGTACCGACTTCGGCCCGTAACGTTGCTTAATGATAAACAACTCGTACGATATTTGGCAACTGCGCGTCAATTCCCGTCCGTTACTTTTATGACACGCGCCTTGCAGATCACATGATGGTCATATTGACTATTAACGATCTTTTGAGTGCAATGCTGGTATAACTTGACCATTTCAAATCAGTGTCAACGTTAAAATGCATTTCAAATATTATAGAAATATTAGTTGGCTGTTCGGAGATATCTGGCAATCATAAACATAAAAAACATTCAAAGCAAATGTAAAAGAAACAATATTATATAGAGACTTTAGACTTTCTATTCGGTTCTCGAACACATACTATAGAAAAAATTTTTCAAATAATTTTTGTTAATACCATAAAAGTTTATGTATATATTTATTTATTTTATATTTATTTAGCAATATTACACAATTAATAATAATATTTTATTTTATTTATATGATATGCATGAGCCATACTTAATACATACATTCTCTAGTATATAATACTGTCTGTCTCATTTATTTAATTTGCAAGAATATATAATCTTCTGATCATGAAATGATCATAAATATAAAAATCATTCAAAGCAAAAAGTAAAGAAACATTATCGTTTAGGGGTCTTCCTTTTTCTATTCGGTTCTCGAACACATACATTTACATACGTGAACCGTTTATATAAGATTTCACGCGCCGACCCGGCGGTCCAACGAGCGGCCAGCTTTATTATAGTTTAATTATTAATTATAAAAATTAAATTAATATAAATTTTAGTAATAAAGTAAAATTAAATAATTTATTATTATTTAGAATATCATTTTGAAAAATTTAATATTTTAATATTAATAAATGTAAAATTTTTATTATTATTCAGAAATTTTTGTAATATTAATAAAAATTTGTACTAGCAATTGAATTATGAAAAAATTTTGCGTGAATTTGAATATATAACAATGCATCTTTCTCTACTCTTGTTTAACTCTTTACCCAATTTTCACTATACCGATTCACGGAAATTGATTAATTTAATAAGATATCTGAAACAAGAAGCTAAATATGTGTTTACTTCCAAACATATAATCAACTTTCTTTAATTAATAAAAGCATGCGTTAATTCTAAATTTTTATATATAATTGGTGATAATCGATCTAATTTATACCAATATCTCCTAGAATGTAAGTTATAAAATGATATGATGGAGCATATTTGGAAACAGCCGTGATTAAAATGACTCACGAACTTTTAATACCTTCAAAAATCCTCATTAAAAATGGATAATTAATATGCACCATTTAAATATTTAAACCTCCAATCACATTACAAATTAATCTATCAAGCCTTTATAATAAATAATACTAAAATAATATTTTATATATTGTTTTATATATTTTTAAATCACAATGCTTTTTAAAAAAAATTAATATAATTCTTATTTAATATGAAATCACTGAAAGTAATTAGAGCGAAGTTATAATAATACTTAAAATCAGTAATGTCAACATTGATTGTAGCATACCTTTTAATATAATTCTTTCAATAATTAAAGATGATAATTCTTTTAGAACTAATTCAAGTTATAATTTGTTTTAAGTTAAAAAAATAGATAGAATATTTAAAGATTAACATTTTAAATTTTATAACAATTTTTCGTTGTTTTTTTTTTAAATTCTTCTGAGATCAGTTAGTAATTTTCAATAAATTTGATAAAATTAAGGATTAATTTTACTAGTTCTTTAATTTTTTTATTTGGATCTACTTCTATACTTTGTTGTATTTATCTCTTTTAATTATCTTTTATGTTTTAATTTATTATCAAATTACTTTTCTTTCAGGATTCTTTTAAACAAATTTTTACCTTAAATCTTCTTCATCTCATTTTAAATGATCTATTCACATAAAAAGAAAATATCAATATATATTATTTTCTATTGTGTCTTTTACTATATCTTGGTAGCATTTATCGATAATTCTGATTACTTCATTAGACGTTCCATTTTAATTTTTGAGGTTTGTATATAATATTAAGAATTGGTACTTAATTTCTTTTCGGTTACATTTAGAATGAAGATAGTATAATGGACAATATTATATTCCTCTCAAATTACTGTAAAAGATTTTGATGTTTATAACACTAGCGTGAATGTTACTTTCTATACATCTAGTACATTTTCGTAAATAATAGTTCCGCTACAAATCAACATATAGGTATACATCACACGTACATTAGTATGTATGTTCTCTTATCTGATTAAATAATATTATAATGTTGTAGTTTTTACTCGTAAATAAAATTAAAAATAAAAGTTTTATAATTTAGAGATTTATATAGACTTATATAGATTTATTTATATAGATAATTATATAACAAACACTAAAAGCACCTTGTAAATTATTTATATTTAAACTATTATCTATTATAATATTTTTATTTATGCTATATATATTTTTATTAAATGATTTTTAATAAAGTCGTTGCGGAATATTATATTTATTATATAAAATAGCAAAGATGATATACAAGAATGATGAAAAATTATCCATTTTCTTGGATACATTATAATAAGTTAATATACAAAATTTGGTTATTACATATAATTAGATCATTTTAATTATGATAAAAATGAAAAATATATTAAAGAGAATTTATAAAATACAAATAAATATAACAATTCGTAGTAATTTTATATTATATTTAATAATTACAGGTTTTTATTTAATTCTGTTTCAATTCGATTATTCTACTCAAACTCTTCTTTCTTTTTAATAAAAGTTAAACAACCGTCCATATATTACTTAATTAGCATAAAACTAATCGAACAAAATTTATATTACCTAATTTGCATCGTTACGTATAATTTAACTTTCATAGTAAATAGTGCCATCTATGAAGTGATCTCCGAAGCTTATCCGTATCAATGAATGTATAAAATAATCGAAAAAAGTTCAGTGAAAACTTATTATGTGTATTATATCAATATTATTCATATAATTATTTTAAGTGAATTTTTAAGAAAGAATGAAACCTTTTAATGAAATCAAACCTAAATTATTACTGCTAGAAGTTTAAAGTATATTGTTTTAATTTAGAATCGTCTACTTTTGTTCGAATGTTTCTGTAAGATTTTAAAAATCAAAGATGACCTTTCTAGAAGTAAGTCTCAGTAATTTATTTTTTAAATATTACTATTCTTTAATACATTTACAATACATTACAATAATAAAACTAAAAAAGTTTATTATTTAAAAAAAAAATTAAAATATATTTTAGTGGCGTCGTTTTAATTTTTTTGATCTTAAGAAGGATGTTGATTCTGGAAAAATTATTGAAATTCTTGGTGTAAGCATAATTTTATTAAAAATTATATTTAAAATTGAAATATATACTTAATATATTGAATGATAGGAAGCACGAATCATAGCAGGAACAAGTGGAAATGGACACTTAGTGTTTGGAGATAATAATGGCAATATATATTTAGTAAATAGACAATATGAAATAACAACATTTAAAGCATATGAAACTAGTTTAACTGCAGCTCAACAAGTACAAAATTCTATATTTCTCTTCACAATCGGAGTACAATGATTTATTAATTATTTTTCATAAATGTTTAAAAAATATATTAAAGACTATATCTATTATAGGAAGATGAAACTGGATGTAATCCAACGATTAAAGTATGGAATTTATTAAAAAAAGATAAACAAGGATACCCTACTTGTGTTCGTATTAGTAGAGCTATACCTAGTTACAGAGCAATACCTGCAAATGTATTATGTGTTCACTCAAGTTTAACACTAATGGCTGTAGGATTTGAAGATGGTTCTATTATGCTCTATAGGTATAAAAAGTTAAATAAATCTTTGATTTTTATTTATAAAAATTTGTATATGTACATTGGTATATTTTTATTTATACTGTTAATATTTAATTATATTTATAGGTAAAAACTGAGATTTATTTTCTATACAAAAAAATATATTAAATAATTAAATAATTTTTTATGAAAATACATTCTCAAATTAATTTTTAATTTTAAGTTTAAGTTATTAGATTATTTAAAATTTAAAATTATTTAAATCTTTAAATTAAGAATTGAAATAAAAATTAATACTTGCATTAATATATGTTTATTTTAGAGGTGATTTGACACGTGAAAGAAAAAACAAAATAAAAATTTTAAAAGATAGTAATTCAGCAATAACTGGTCTTGCAATAAAATCAACATGTAAACAAATATATTTATTTGTAGCAACTATCAATAGTGTTTATATATATAATATAACGATTAAGGATAAGGAATTCAAATCTGTTTTGGATAATATGGGTTGTTCAAAAAAATGCAGTGTTCTTGCAGAATCAAAACAAGATAATCATTTTATGATCGGTCGAAATGATGTAAATATATTTGTTGAAAATATTTTTATATATAAAATTTATTACAGATAACATTTTTCAGGCTATCTATTGTTATACTCCAGATGGTAGAGGGCCATGTTATGCAGTAGAAGGTCAGAAAGTAATGTTAGAGTGGTTTAGAAGTTATTTAGTTATAGTTGCTAAAGATACTGGAATATTACCTAGAACAACTACTATTTCTACAAAGCCAAGGTAAAATTGTTAACTATAATATAGTTATTTTTGTATGTCATTTTATTTGCACATAAAAATTTTAAATATTAGTCCTATAGAACCAATACCACCAGGAGCTGATAAGCACATTATTACAGTTCTTGATATTCAAAATAAATTTATTGTATTTTCTGCAACCATGTTATCTATTCAAGCAGTTTTATCAGAATGGGGAGGCTTTTTTATTCTGAGTGGAGATTGTAAATTGTACCATTTGGATGAAAAGGATTTACAATCAAAACTAACATCACTTTTTAAGAAAAATTTGTATGATGTTTCTATTAGGTATTCCGATTAAAATAATTAAATTTAATATTTTTACGCTTACTTTTAACAATGCAAACTTTTATAGAATAGCCAAGAATCAACATTATGACATTGAAGGTCTTGTTGATATTTTTCGTCAATATGGTGATCACCTATATTCTAAAGGTGATCATAATGGTGCTATAGAACAATACATAAAAACAATAGGAAAACTTGAACCATCTTATATTATTAGAAAATTTTTAGATTCACAGTATATAGATTACTTAACTACATATCTTCAAGCTTTACATAAACAAAGTCAAGCTACTGAAGATCATACAACATTATTATTAAACTGTTATACAAAACTTAATCATACAGATAAGTTAAAAGAGTTCATAATGGTAAAAGATTTTTATTTTAAACAGTTATACTTTTAAGCATAAATTTCATGAGTATAAACAAAAATTTTATAGACAAAAGATCGTGAAGTAGATTTTGATGTTGAAATTGCTATAAAAGTTTGCCGACAAAGTTCTCCTCCAGATGCATTATTATTAGCCCAAAAGCATGAAAAGCATGAATGGTATCTTCGTATCCAAATAGAAGATAAATTTGAATACAAAAAAGCTTTAGCATATATAGCTACCTTAAATTTTGAAGAAGCTGAAATAAATATGAAAAAATATGGAAACATTCTTATTGAAAATGTTCCTAATGAAGCAACACAGTTTTTAAAATATCTTTGTACAAATTATAAATCAACAAATAAATCATTATTATATAAGGTATATTTATCTATTAATTAAATACAAAGAAGTACTTTCTTTATATGATTAGTTGAATTATAAAATCTTTTAATATTTAGGAACAATCAATTGAAAAAGCTAATCCTGAAGATTACATACATTTATTTTTGAAAAATTCTAAACGGCTTGTAGAGTTTTTGGAATATTTAATTAAAACTGACAACAAGTAAATAAGTATTTATTAACAATTTAAATTTAAATACTACAATTAATTTTCAAGTTAAAGAAATCTTATTTTATAGATGGAGCACACCAGTATATAATACTCTTGTTGAACACTATTTACATGTATGGTCTTCTTTAATAGAGGATATTACAAAATTAAAATATGAACAAAATGTTCTTCGTTTATTACAAAGTTCAAATGCTTGTTACGGCAAGGATCAAATATTAATATTATGTCATCAACATAATTTTGGAAGAGGAGTGTTATATTTATATGAGGAAAGGAAATTGTAAGAATTATATGCTGTTTATGTTATGCTATATGTTAATTTTAATATAAATTTTATAGATATCAAGAAATATTACAATACCACTTACGGGAAGGAGATGTTGACCAGGTTTTAGCTACATGTAATAAATTTGGTCGTCAAGATCCGAATTTATGGATTCAAACATTATGGAGTGTTGTAAGAAATCAAAATACACCTCCTAAATTTTTATCTGATATTCTTGATTATATTGGTGAGATTTATCTTAAAATTATTTTATTCATTTTTAACAATAAATAAAATGTTGCAAAAATTTTTATAAATGTTTTTAGCTAAAGAAAAATTATTATCACCATTAATGGTAATTGATGCACTTTCAACATCATTAACATGTACTTTAGGAGATGTTCGAAACTACTTAAACAGTGTATTACGACAGGAACATGAACAGGTTCAAATTGATACTGAATTAACGGAAAAATATCGAGTAGATACCAAAAAATTACGAGAACTAATACAAAATATAAAAAACAGTACAATTATTTTTCAAGGATCACGGTGCAGTGCTTGTCATCATCAGCTAGAATTACCATCAGTACACTTTATGTGTCAACATTCCTATCATCAACAGTTAGTATATATTGATAAATTTTAATGATTTTAAATAATATTTTAATTATCAATATAATTATTATTCTAGTTGTTTTCAAAGTTTCTCAGAAAATGAAAATGAATGTCCTGCCTGTATGCCAAACAATAAAAAATGGTTAGATATTATTAGAGTGCAAGAACAATCAAAAGACCTTCATGAAACTTTTCATAGTCTTTTAGACAGAGCAGAAGATCCTTTTTCATTAGTTGCAGATTATTTCGGTCGTGGAGTTTTCAAAAAACTTATGGTTATTGCAGAATGGCAACAACCACAAATTATAAAATTGATTAATCAAGAACAAAAGTTAAAATATGATTATGAATTTGATGTAGAAACTAAAATTCGATTTACTAAAGAAAAAAATAGTATGTTAAAATAAAAATTTAATTAATGTATGTATATTTTATTCTAAAAATTTTATTTTATTTTATAGTTAAACCTAAGCAAAGGACAAAAAGTGATTTGTTATTATCTCAGCCATTAACTGAGGATTTACTGCATCTAATAAATAAGACAAATATTTATAATTCACCATTAGAAGCTAATATAATTGAAAATAGTTTTTCAACTACTCAAACAAATTCAAAAAGAGAGTTTCCAATACTTATTCCTGAAGCTAAAATTGTAAATAACGTAGCACCAAAATCTTCAATAGCTGAAAAAGCATTCGTTCTACCTAGAATATCAATTGTTCCATCAAATCCTTTTAAGGATGATTATGATGAATCTAAAAACCCATTTTCTGAAGATTATAAGTATGATAAAAATAATCCGTTTACAGATAATTATGGTGACCAGTAAAAAAACAAATTTTTTTCTTATGAAAGTTATTCTTTAAAAATTTGTGCATACATAATAAATAATATCAAATTATATACAAATTAATACATGAATTATTTATTTAGTGATATATTTTTCAATCTTGTCTTTATTTTGTATAAAGAAATCATATATTTGTATATAAAACTGGTCAAATAAATTATATAAATTAGACATTCAATAAAACAAATATAATTATTGTATAAAAGATAATTGATTAAATTTTATTAATATTAAAAATTGTCCCTACATATTTTCCACATATATATTTTATTGCTTATTGAAAAGTCACTTACAGTATTTATATTAATTGTTTTTGAAGATGTGGGGCTCATTATTATGAAATATTGTTCTGTACATTTTGGATTATAAAAATCAGAGAGTTTGGGCATAATATCTTTTTCTCGAGGTTCTGGATTCTTATTTTGTATAAATCTAAATAAAGGTTTATCATCTACTGATAAATTTATCAAATCTTTATATACTGATTCATAGGGTGTGAAATCTAAAGCAGGTGAAATCTTAAATTGAAAATAATATAGTTTATTTAATTATAAATTTGTAATATAATTTACAAGTTTAAACATACTTTTCCATGTAAAAAATGTTTATGCATCAGTGGTAGATGTTCAGTGATATTAATTAATTTTTCTGTTTGAATTTCTTTTAATTTTTTTATAATGTAAATACTTGAATTGTATTCTGGATATGATAATAATTTTTTATAAGTTCTTCTTTCACTAACTTTGATTAAGTTATTATTTTCATTGATATTATCTTTTCTGGACAATATAGATGTAGGCACAGAAACATTATTATGTTTTCGTTTCGTATGAAATATAGTACTTTTTACATTTGTTTTAAATAATTGTTCCATATTTTTTTTATTAGTTGAGACAATTTTAAATTTTGCATAAGGCATCCATTGTATATTTTTTTTTAATTTAATTGATCTTTTATTAAATGTATTATTGGGTAATTTTGATCTATTAATTGTATTTTTTAAAATCTTAGTTGAAGTAAATGTTACAAATTCATTTTTTACTTTTTTAGATTTGACAAATTTAAAATAATTATTTTTGTCTCTTAGAGGTATTTTATTAATATTATGATGAACATCTTTTTCTTTTTCATTAATTTTTGATTTTGTGCAATTAATATCACATATATTTTTCTTAATAATTTGTACATGTGATGGTATTGTAAATGTATTAATAATTTGACCAATTTCTGTATCATCTTCACAAGTTATTTTTTTTTTATGTTCACATATATTTTTATCAAATTTACCATTTGAATTTTTTAGATAAGTATTAAAATCATATTTATGATTTTTATCTTCAATTTGTTTCAATCTATTTAATTTGTTTGTTAAATTTGTTATATTCATCACTGTCAAAGAATCAATATAATCTTGTATATTGGAAAAATCATTATTTATATTACTTTTGTACTGAGTACAATTAGAATAATTTTCAATATTTGAAAATTCTGATTTTAAAATAGTATTTGGTTTTTTTGAATCAACTTTTTTTACAGATTTAAATTTTTTTATGGATGGCGTGACAAACGTGGTGTTATTAATATTTTTGTTATTAACAATATTGTAAATACGTTTTTCTCCAAGTTTACTTTGTTTAATAATTTTAGATTTATTATTTATACTTTGTCGATTTAATATTAACGTACCATTCTTTAAAACTTTGATTGGAAATTGTATAGGTAAGATACTTTTAATTTTTACTTTTTCTTTACTATTATTTTTAACTTCTATATTTTTCTTTATAAGGACATTTTCCAAAGATTTATTAAATCCAATTTTTGGACGTTGTATAGTTACTTTTACTGACTTATACATTCTAAAAAATGTATTCACTTTTTAAATTTAATAGACTTAAAATAGTTTAAATGAAACGATATTTGATATTTGATTTAATTTGTGATCAATTTGGTTAAATGTTGTATACTACACAAAATCTTATTGTCATATCGTCGTCATGCATACACGATTAAAGATACAAATTTAAAACGTAAATAATGTGTGGCTTATTTCAGGCATTTAAAAGTTTAATTTTTATTGGTTCTTGGTAACACTCAACATGAAAATCAAGTTAGTATAATATTAACCATTTTTAATGGTTAAATAAAAATATATTTAATCAAGCACTTAATAATTGGTAAATAAATTAAAATAATGTTATTTTTATTTTATTTTATTCAATAAATATATTATATAAATAAATATTCAAAAATAATATATTTTTGAAATAATAATTCAAATATATTTGTTAAATAATATATAAAAAAATAGTGTACAAGATGTTTTATTTTATTAATTAATAATGGATTTGATGAAACCATTGACAAAAATATAATTTATTGCCACCACATCTTTTTGTAAAGTGTAATATTATCGATTTACTTAGAAATATGATATTGGTAAATATAGCTTCTATATTTCATAAATGAAAGGTTTAAATATTTAGTATTCCAAACATTGTACTTATAAAATAGGTATTATATTTTATTCATATTCATACCAAACATTGTAAAATTATATGTAATTAAATCATATATAATCACAGTATTTTAATGGTTAATAAGTTGTTCATCACATAAATTATTCATTTAAGAAGTAGCTACATAATTATGTATAGTAATAATGTATAGGACATGATCTATACATACATTGATTGAAGGAACATGTAAACATAAGACAGTTATATCTTTCAGACAGATGGTTTAAAAACAGAAAAAATTAAAAAATGCTAGTCCTCAAACTGATACTGCAAAATTTGTTTACATTTAATATTAGTGAGATAGTAATCTGAGAATATTAGCCATAACAAATCAAGCCATAAGATATGATGTCATAATGCCCATACTATAAAGCTTGAACCAAGTGCAGAAAATACTGATAAAAATAACAGCTGTAGTAAATATAGATCTATCAACAGCATAAACTATTAGAATAAAAATTAAATTGTTAATAATTTTTTAATTCCTGCTTCTGATTTTCATAAAATATAATTATTAAAAATATTTATTGATTTTATTTCTTTCATTCTTTTTAAGAATATAAAATTAAAATTGTAATTAATTAATAATAAATGTTTTTTTATTCATTCTTCCTGATATAATATGGCTTATAATAAGTAAATATATATTTATTTAAACATTATGTCGATACATACCTATTCCTGTTGCTTACATATAATATATTATAAAATATAACTATAATTAAGTGTCAAACTAACAATTTAGATATTTGTATCTTACATTGCAATTGCTGTTTGATTATTAAAATATAATTTTTAAACTTTGTTTTATAAGAGGTATAACTTATTTTTTCCTAATTATATTAACAATTTTATTTTTATATTTCTATATTGTTAGTTGACAAGAAATTTGAACTTTTGATTTATGTACTCATTAATTAACTATAAAATTTATATATATATATGCAATATTTTTAACCAACAGTATTAAGATATTTTTACAGAATTATAAGCATTGTACAAATAAATTGTTTATAATTTACATAAATTATTGTTTATTTATGTTTATAAATATTTAGTTAGTTCTTTAATTGTTATATTGCTTATGTATATTAAAAATTAACTTCTATATTTATTTCTCAGCATCAGATTCACTAGGTACATTATTTTGTTCAATAATTTATGTTGACATTAAAAATTAATTCCATTTATTTTAGAAGTTATTATACATAAATATGTTATTGAAAATTCGTAAAGGTTAGGGATTTTTCTAGATTTAGTTCAACTGTATGTCAAGTACAGCTACCTTTCGATTCTATTTTAATTTCATTTAATTTATTTAGTTTAATTAACTATTTAAACAAAGTATCGTTTCAAAAGAAAAAATAATTAGTAAATGGTTCAATATATTCTAATAGTAATATAAATGTATTTTATCTTACATATTAAATTTCTTTAATAATTAATAAATTAATAAATAAAAAAACTTTCATGATGGAAGTATTTCATGATTATGTTTCCATTGTGATCCTGTACGACGATGATGATTAACTTTTGATATTTTTTGTTTATTATTTTCATTTTTACTATTCTTTAATTAATCTTGATCCTTTTGATTACCTACTAAAGATATTAAAAAATATTTTTTATCATACTTATATAATAAATACATAATAAACTCAAACATATTTAATTAAACTAATAATTTACCAATATTTCGAGAATGCCTATCGAATACTGGTAGTCTTTTTTTTGTTAGTTGTCTTTCTTCAGCTTTTACTTTGAATATTGGATCTGGAACAAAATGATGTTTATTTATTTGCTTTTCCGATTTAAATGACTCAAAATTATTTTCTTCAACTTCTTCAGAATAATTTATTTTTTGTTTACTAAATACCTTAAAAGAAATTTATAGTAAATAATCTTCAAAATTTAATAGTTCATTATAATTATATAAAATAATATACTCTGGGCATGGTGAAAAGTCTGGCATCAAGTTCAATGGTATCATCTTGAGTATTTGAACCAGCATTTTGATCTTCATAGGTATCATCATACTCATCATTATATTCATTTGTAACTATACTATATTTATTATAAATATTTTTAGTTTCAGCTATATGAGATTTTTCATTTAATAGTTCATTTAAATTTTTATATTTATCTTTTCTAAAAATAATTTAAATAAAATTTTATAATTTATTAATTAAATTATAGAAACTATTAAATTTATATTTGATAAAATGAATATTAATAAGTTATTATTGATACATTAATAATGCTGGTAAAAGGAATTCAAAATTGACTTTTACCTTTTGCCTTTGTGTATTCTTATAGTATCTGTAGCATATTTAGTCATAATGTCGAATTTGTCATTATCACAAATATTTAATTTTTCAGTTTTAATTGATGAACATATTGGAGTTACTGATTTCTAAAAATATATTTTTTAAGTGAAATCAATTAAAATGAGTATATTTATTAATTATAATATAATATATATATTTTACTTTTGAATCCAATGGAATAGATGGAAGAGTATCTAAGCTCTTTATTTCAATTGGTAAAGAATCCTCTAAAATCGCATTTATAACTGTCTCTTTATTATAATTATAGTACTTAAGACATTTCTACAAATCCAAAATATTTTTAGAATTACAAATATTACTTTTTTTATTACAAAAGTTTGTATATAGTATAAATTTTAATGTAAGATTATACATATATACACCAGAAATATATATAACTTCGGAAAAGAAAGAGCTATTGAGTCCCTAAATTCATGAATAATTATATAATAATCAATCAGCTAGTATTAAATTAAAAAAAAATTTTAACTGCATACAATCTTCTGTGCTGATATTTATAAAATGAGTCTTATTTATTACTACATATTATTATTTATATTTATATAACATATTCATGTTTTTTAAGACATTAATCTTAAAAAGTTTCTTAATAAATTTGATGTAAGAGATGCTGTGTTTTTTATGTTCCATTTTCTAATAATTGGTCAAAAACAATAATTTGGAGTGACTGAATTTTTTCCATAATTTTAAAGAATAAAATATATTATTGACTATATATTACATACTATATACTAATTTATTATTCACTTGAATCTAATAAATAGTAAGTAAAGTGCCGAAACTGATCTTCATAACCGAAAATTTCTAAATGAATGGAACACTTAACCAGATGCGATTTATGCAATTATTGTTACATAATATTCATTGGCTATTTTGAAAAAAAGTAGACATAAAGTATTATATAGTATTGTACAATTGGTATTATATTATATAATAATTAGAGAACTCAAAAAGTAAGAAAAAGATTTTCACTAATGCAATACAATGCTTAATTTACCTATGAAAACGATTATAATGTTGAAGAAATTTAACATCTTTTATTTTCTCCAAATTTAGTTTCAACTAAATAACATTCACTTACTAATTAAAACTAAATAACATTCAAATACTAATGAAAAAGTATTTTAGAAAAAAATTTGTATCCAATAAAAATATATTTGAAATTGATGTATATTTTAAATATAGTGATACTATTTGAAATACACTAAAATCTTTGAAAAATTGATTTACCACTTACTACAATGTTTTTTAATGCAAAATATTTGAAAATCAAAATAATAAATTATTATTCTATTATATGACAATGCTTTTTTAAAATATTTTTTAATATTTTGCTTGATCGTGTTGATATATATATATATATTATTAATGTCGAACTAATCTTGTATAATTTATAGTGTCAAATGAAGAAATTAGCGCACTTAAATTCCATGGATATAATTCCATACAGAAAGAATTAATAAAGAGAGAATAGAAAATTCTTTGGGATCTAGTGCATATACATCGTACAGTAAGACATGATAATTGGTGGTTTTTAAATAATTTTTTATATGTACTGTAATACCAATTATTAATACCAATTATTAGATTAGAATGAATAACAGTAAAAATTGATAGAACTAATCCAAGCTTCACGGTATTCAATTTACGTCTGAATATTGCGCTAGCAAGGAACATATATTCAAGAGAAAGACAGCATTATAATTTCCATCTATTTTCAAGAAACACAGTTTTACAGTATTACATACGACTTCATTTCTTTCTACCCTGCTGTCAATCCCCTTCACTGTCTACCTCTTTCTCACCCCACTTTGGGAGAACTCAGCATCTAGTGAGTTCCCGAACACTTATTCTATTTTAACCTTGATGTATCAAATTTTATGAATTAAAAAAATCTATAAAGTATTAATACTAAAAAGTGTTTAAAAGTAATTTTTTTAAAATATATTTCAATTAATAGTAAGTAAGGATAATTATCAGTAAGTATTATGAATAATCTCATTTTACCTGGATCATTCCTTCACTAAGATTACAAAAAATATCTTTTATGTCTGATATTAGAGATAATAGTTCAACTTCGGATTTGGTATTTATTTTAATAGTAGGAATTTTATTTTTGGATTCTAAGATGTGACTGTTTTGAATAGAATTAGATTTAATTATATTTTCCTAAAATTAAAAATATTTTAATAAGAATATTCGATTAATAATTATTTTTAAAAATTACTTACAGGCAAATTTTTAATTGAAGTACATCTTGAAGAAGAAACTGGTTCATCCAAAAATGTTAAAATAGAATTTACAATAAACTCACATTTTAATGTATCACTTAATAAAATTTAAGGAATTGTTAATTAATTAGTTATAATTTTATTATATTAATTCTAATTAATTAAAAACTTTTCACTTATTATATTAATTTCATGATTTGTAGCCGAGAATATATTTTATAAGGTCTTTCAAAATCTTGCAACATTGTGTCAACAATTATTTTTAAAATTTTAATAATATATTAAACATATTTTTTCTAGTTATTACAACTTTTACAAAATATTTTTAAATTAATTAAATAACTTATTTTATGGATTAACATTTTTTCTGTCTTTACAATGATTTCATAGGATCATGCTATTCAGATTAAAAATTTATTTTAATAAATTATATCTTAATCAATTAATCAAATTAAATTTGATAAAACTATTAATTAATTAATGGTATAAAATTTTTATCATTGGACCGAATACAATAATTGAATGTAAATACATTTTAAAAAGGATACAGATCAGGATCAAGTTTCAATAATATTTGAAAATCATCAGTAACAGGATATGCATTATGATAATCAATTATAAACATTTTTTCAGATAATATGTACATTAAATTAAATAAGAAATCTTCTACAACTTCATTAATTTCGGAAGCATTTAAATTTCTATAAAAAACATTAATATTTGTATAATATAAAATATGTAAATTTATGTTCAATTTTACCTATTTCCAATATTTTTTATTTGTTTATAAATAATTGTTCGATAAATATGTAAAATTTCTATCCTTATAACATCAACTTTATGCTTTAATTTAGTATATTTTTGTATAGTCTTATCCATATATGTTAGATCACTTAACCTTTTATAAACTTCAGGTATTGTATTACTATATATTGATATTATTCTGAACATATTATTAACTCTTATTAAAATGTCTAAAAAATTTAATATATACATGAAATTATCATTAGTATTTACTTTGTTATAAAGTCTTCAATTTTAAAACTGTCTACAGAAGCATCATAAATGTCTAGAAATATACTTATTGTGGATATTGTATCAAGTAAGTATAGTATTAAATATTCTAATTTAGAAAATGTTATTTCAATATTTGCTCCACCTCTTTCAGAAAGAAGAATTGGTTTTCCTTTTTGATTGATTGGACAATCTTCAAATCTCTTTTCAATGTTAGTTAATGCCTGAATAACCAAATAATTTATTTTTAAAAATATTTTGAATTATATTTATAAATTAAACTTGGTTTAATATTTACTTCACCTGTATAATAAATGTAATAGCTTTACCAAGGTCTACTTTATAAAACGGTTGTAATATAAACACAGAATTAACAATTTTTTCTACAATTCTTTTATTATCACGTCCATATTGTTGACATAAGTCCATTAAAATTGGTACAGTAAATATATATTTATTATATAATAAGTGTGCATGCTCCGGTAAACTAATATATTCAGTAGGGCTTTCTTTATTTGTTACTAGTCTAGTAAAAACAATAAGAATACTTTTTCTAATCTTATTAAAATGTTCCTTTAAATGATAAGTATCCCAAAATATTTCTAAAGTATAAAAATTTGGTGCCTCTTGTAAAAATGTAATAATTGAATTCATTATACATGGGTTAAAAATAATATTAGACCAAAATCTAAAAATAAATATATATACATGATCTTATTTATATTAAAATAGGCATCTTAATAATCAAAATTTTACTTATAAAAAGGTAAATGAAGTAACCAAATTAAATCATCTAAAATAAAACTAGTAAGTTGAAACCATTGTTCTTTAGCAGAAATAATATCTTTTCCATTTAAATTTATTAAATTTGGTGTTTCATAATATAAAAAATATTTTTTTTCAACCCAGTATTTATCCTATAATGAAAATATAAATTATAGTTAAGAATAATGGATTTTTATTTATATTAAAACTTACCAATGCAGGAATTCTTTTAATAACTCCATTAATTTGAATTTCAAGTTCTAAATCTTCTAATGGTTTATTTTCTGGATTCTAAAATAAATTTTACATAATATTTTATATGTTCAAAATCAAAATACGCTTGTATTAAAATTATTTTTAAACGGAAAATAAATCATTTCACCTGAAACATATTAGATTTCCTAAAAGATATATCATTCATTGTACAAGTTATATTATGAAAATATTGATTGAGAAAAATTCATTCAAATGTAAACTTGTTTACCTACAATAACATAATCTATTAAATTTTTATAAAATAAATAAATTTATAATACCTATAAACTTATAATTATAAAGTAGAGAATATTGTATATATTAAAACTATATAAAAGAATAATATGAATCAACTAAAGAATAGTGTACAATTTTAGAATGTATATAGTTGAAAGGAACAATAAGCTTATTGGCTTTAAACTAGGTATGAGATATTTTGTAAAATAAATTCAATTACGAGAATCAATATTCATTATCATAATATTAAAATAAAAACTATAAAAATGAGTAAATGAAACTCATAAGTATATTTTAATATAATTAAATTTAATCAACAAATGTCTAAAAAATATATATACTTTTACAATATCAATTAAAATATAAAATTTAAATAATAAGTAAAATATTTGTTATTGTTATTAAATGGAAAAATAGTTTTAAATTTTGTTACTAATGTAAGAATCCATAATTAGTACGTGTTTATAAACGTTATAAATTTATATTGAAAGTGCACATGTCAGACAGACCTAGGCCATTAAAACTTTCAATCTACAAGCTTAGAAAAGGCTCATTATCTATGTTCTTAGATTATTATTATAAATATGCTAATACATTGGCAAATTATTAAAAAAATTATCTGATAAATCTTACAATAAAAAATGTGAAAATAAAACGATACTTCTACCTTAACCATACATAATACATAAATTACTTTTTATAAAAACGTACAATTTCTCTATACAAATTCCCTATAATCAAATATATAGGGTTTTCAACAAGAACAATAATAATGTTGGAAAATTATTGAACAGTTTTAAGTCATGCATAGTTTCTGTCGATTGTAATTCTTAAAACGTATAAATAATAACTTTTAAATAATAAAAATATTGCATATATATCCATAAAATAATTAATTAAACTATGGCATTATTCAATTATTAATTTTAAATTTGTAAAAAAATTTTAGTATTTAATCCATCAAAATCATTAGAAGCAGTAACATTATAAATTTAAGGTTTCAAAATGCATATAAAGTAGTGATTAATAATAACAAGTGTGTAATTTAAAATATCTAATATGTTAGTGGTTTAAGTAATATATAATTATACAGTATAACATAATTAACCCAATATGTTAGTAAGTACACTGATAAACCAAAGAAATTGTTTTTAAGAAGACAATAGTCGTACTATTGACTACATATCACGTCTTCGGCGCACTGCACCAGATCCGGATTAGTCTCCAGAATCTCATTACCGATCTGTCAATCTGTAATCACTCAATACAAAGTTATGTGTAGTGATTAGCCTCTTAATGACCAGTGTAGGTATCAAATAACAAGGTTCAAAAGTCGCACTTATAAGATGGATAAAATTGATTGTGCTACTCACTCAACGCGATCGAAACAGAGAAAGCAGCTGCAAACATTCAATCGTCCTACACGCAGGTACTCGCGAGCAAACAAAGACAGTAAAATCAAAGAAGCTGCTACTGATGCGCAATTCATCAATTGCACGCGGCATAATCAGTATTTGGTTCAAAACTAAAATCCAGTAAGCAGACACATCGACTGCAGGTAAACCCTGTTGATCTAAAATAATACAAGTCCATGCTACGTGAGATTCAATTTACTGTAGCGCGGACTACAACGACATATAATTTATAACCAACTTTTAATAAAACTCACGGAACTCAATAATTTTGTATATTCACTTCAAGTTCACGCGGTATTCAATTAATATGTAAATATCAAGATAGTTCAAGATTTATAATTAAAAATTATAATAATAAGCATTATAATAATACCATATCGTCTAAAGACAGCAGTCTAAAGACAGCATTATATTTCAATACGTTAAAATAAACACCATTTTACGGTATTACTCACGCCGTCTTCGCCTTTGTTTTGTTCTACCCTGCTATCTCTCTACTTCCATCATCCGCCTCTCTCTCTCACACCACCTGGGAGAGCACTTTCTCGGGTTATTGCCCGAACATGTAACATGTTACAATTTTAAATCTATTTTCTATATTTAACATTTTATATATTTTTTATGTATTTAACAAAACAACTTACTTATTAATTTTTTAGTAATTATGTTTGGGGTGCGAATCTCCCTTTGTTGAGGTGGGTAGACAAAGTGGAAAGAGAGATCTAGTTGGTAAAAATAGTGCTAATTAATGATGATATATTAAGTAGTTAAGTTTATTAATAATGATATAAGAAATATAAATAAGTTTCATATTGATGTAAGATTAATGTATAAAATGGTTGAATATAGATAAATGTAAATTTATTATGATTTGAAATATACTATTATCGTTTAAATGAGAAATTGTATATTTGTTTTTGTTGAGAATACTTCAGTTTCTCGATCCTCGGTACTACTTCTTTGTTTAAAAATTCTTTTTATATGCATTCAATACATTTATGACTGCCAGATGTGTCCCAAGAGTCTACGAATATATTCATAAGCTACATCGAATATTATTTCTCTCTTGTTACCATTTACGATCATGTTTACTCTATATTATAGTTAATATAGATATAGTAAATATGACCATTAAGTATCTTGCAATACGAGCCCAGTAAAAATATCGGACAAGATCTTCTAGGTATAACAGCATGTTTGCTATACTTTGTGATAAGATCTTAATGAACGGACAAGAATTGGAATTCATGAATAACTCAGCCAGACCTTATGATGTCGGGGTGACCACGTGACCTGCGTCCCGACGTCCCAAAGGCTGCTACCACTTCACCTCTGGCACTTCGCCCTTCTCCTATAAAAGGGCAATGACATTTTTGACTAGAGCTCCAATGACAACAGAAAATTAGTTTCAAACAATAAGCAAAATCTTCCCACTCTTATAAAAAATCTAAAGAGACCACCCCTACTCAAAGAGCGGGGACATCAAAATTGGACAGCGGGCGCGCTGCGCGGCAGAATTCTCGTAAACATCAATCTCACATTTAGTCTTACAACGAAGAGATTCTCAAACTTTAGTGTTCGGCATTATAAAGTTGAAGTTTCACCCGACACTGGTACGAATCGCTACACGTTACACAACGAAACCTTGGACCTCCATAGTTCAATCACGTGAAAATACTATTAAGGAGTTCATAGGCTGCAGCTCCCCCTTTATCTGGCTAAATTGGTAATCCACATTCGTGACGAGCGTGGACCAGTAAACGTGGGAAAGACAAGAGTCTAGAACCAACCAACCGAAGGCACGTACCGATATGTACATAAATTTATTGGACAAAAGGGCTGCCACTACGTTTAACACAATCGAATGGCAAATGGTACATCAAAGCCTATTATATTTTGATAATAAACAATTTGTAAAACTAACAGGCCTTGAAAACCTCCTTTACTTCGGTAAGAGGAAATAAAGGCCTATAAAATCATTAGTACTTTTATGATAAATAATAATACAAGTATATTACACTCCGAAACAGATTGGGAATGAAGGACAAATAAACATTATATTTTCATACGTATAAACAGAATTATATATCTACACTAAATTTTCTATTTAATTTCAATAAATACCAATTCACAGCATTACATTCGACCCCTTGCGTCTTCGTTTTTTTCTACCCTGCAATCTCTCCTCTATCACTATCGGCCGCTTCCCCCACTATCTTGGGGAGAGCTCAGCATCGGGAAAGTTGCCCGAACAGTTTTAGTATAGGTCAACCTTTAACACGATTATCCGTTGTTAGTTGAAATTTGTTGAGGAACCCTCTACCTAGCTTTCGTGGGTTCAGCTTTACTTGTTCCGACGGCCTATTGATAGGGGTGTTTCCTTAGTAGACTGTATGTTCTCCCTGGTGATGAGGAGTGTGGATATAATGGGATAGACTAAATTGCTAAACACGTGTGTATGCTGGCTGTGATTATTTA
>JAPYYT010002193.1:0-19796 GCA_030522565.1 Ceratosolen corneri | reverse complement strand
AGAGAGAGAGAGAGAGAGTTCGTCGCATTTTCAATGCTGGAGGTCACTGACAAGCGGCGGCGGCTTTACAATGCCGATTCCAGAGCCAGCCAATGGCGAAGACCCTAGCGCGTACCGAGCGGCTTGGTGATTGGCGCTGCCCCCTCTTAACGTCATGGCCACCACCGCTGACGCCGCTGTTGTCGCCGCTGCCGATGCCGCCGCTCCTTCCTCCCCGGCACGCCGTCGGAGTGGAAGTTCATCGGCCGAAACCTTGACTGAATTACCTCGGAGCGGCGGCCAAGGCCATGCCGGCCGCGAGAGCCAACCTAGCCTCTGTCTGCGCTACGGGCGTACGCTTGTGTTAGCTGCCAGCGGACCTGTGTGCGCGGCTTTTTTCTCGCTCTTGAACGAACCTCGTTATCTTTATTTTCTCTATACGTCGAGGCTCCCTCGTCCTTCCCACCCCACCCCCCCCGCCCGGGTTTTTCCTTTCCTTTTGCTCCCGTTGGTCGATCGTCCTCTCCGATTCTCCACTCCATTCCACAACACTCCATCTTACTATCCCATTTTTTTCCTTTTCTTTTCGCCTACTAGGCCTTTTTTCGCTCTTTTTCCGCTCGGCATCCCTTTCGGTGACTTTTAAAGTTCTTCTCGCAGCAACAGCAGCGTAGCTGACGAGACCGGCGAAAGCACCAATGGGTAGCTCCAATCGCTGTCGCCCCTCGCTCTTCAATTATATATTGTTTACATTTTCTTTCTTTTGCTTTCTCTTTTGAGTTCGTTTCCTGGCCGGCTCTCTTCCACCCCCTACCATCTACCGTGCGCATCATTTTTCACTGCACTCGATGAGAATCTTTTGGTGCGCGACTCGGCTCGACTTTCGTTTTCTAATGAAACGCTTTCGCTGTCGCAGAATATTTATTAATTGTAGATGGCAACGGTGAGCTTTTCAATTTCGTATGAGAACTCGTGCGGCCGCGATTTGCGAGCGGCACCTTATTGTCGACATCAACACCTTCGGGCGCCTTTAAGGATAAAGTAGGAATTACGAATCCTTCTTAAGATATAGGGCTAAAGGTGACGACGTAGGGTTCGCCCGATCATAAGCATTGGCCGAGCGAAACTAGCTTGCCCAATCGACTCCCCTCAAATTGGCATCAATATTGCGGCTAAATAGAAACGACAATTTCACGGAAACGCATGCTCGGTCCCTTTCACTCGCTCGCGCACCCACGCGCTTCTGTCCCCTGAGAGAGAAAGCGGCGAGTGGCGGGAGCGCGTGCGGGAAACGCGAGCGAAGAAAGCGCTACGGATCCGCGGGATAACTCGTGAAGTCAGCAGCTCCATATAGCTCGGCTGTGCTCTCGGCGTCCTTCTCTGCCTCGCGAGCGAGAGAGCGCGACGGGAGTCAGCGGACGCGAGTTCGACGAACCTGCGCTCGCGAGTTCATCGAGCACTCGATAGCCGGGAGTGCTGGAGGGGGCTCGGGCCAGGAAGCAGGGAGGGAACGGAACAAGAAGCGAGGCGAAGCACAGTGAAGGGCGCATATAATGCGCTAGTCGCCAAGCACACCTGCCTCTCCCGGCCCGCACTTCGTGGCCTTTCGGTACGTGCCGATGTATATATTAATTTTCATTTTTCGCCTGTGCCACTATCCAACCCTCCCCCCCGCCCCCCACCCTTGCCACTGACCTCTGGCACGTTAGCTCGCTCTCTCTCTCTATTTCTCTCTCTCTCTCTCTCTCTCTCTCTCTCTCTCTCTCGCTCTAGCAGCGTACTTACTTTAAGTTTTATTCGAACTTTATTTACGAGCTGCGTGATCTGACTGCGCGTCTATTGTCCTTGGGTTCGTTGCTTTCATTTCTGATAAATTTGCCCTAGTGTTCATGTCATTTTGGTAAAAGCTTGGCCGTTGCTTTGATTTTACCTTTACCATCTTTGGAAACGACAATTTGTGGGCTATGCATCGAATATTCATTAAATGAAAATTCAGCATATGGTATAACATAATGGTTTCAATTAGATTAGTTCGTTAAACACATAAAAGTGCAATCGTGTAAATTGATTAAAATAAAAGCAGAAACATTAATGTTCTCTTCAATTCGATATATGCCAATTTATGGCAAAATTATGCCAATAGCGATAACGTTAAGCGATATAATCGTCTCTCTAAACGAGAGCATCAATGAATAGAGCATTATTTCTGCTAAATTGAGCACTAATGTAATTCTATTAAAATAATGTATTCGAAAAAGCACTTTTAATTAAATTACCAATAGTAATAGATAAATTGTTAATAAATGCTCTGAGCTGCAGTGCTCCCAATAGAGTCGCATCTATCGGTTAAAATATATTGGTATCGCGGGCGAATCTTAGAATCGTTTGAGTCTCATGATTATTTTTGCTGACGCCCGCGAAAAATGCTCAACAGACTCAACAGACAAGCAACGTCCTTCGTAACAATATATAATAGAGGCTACATTATGCGTGCGACAGGCCCAGACTATAATACAGGAAGCGCGTTTTTACAGGAGTAGTTGTAACCCTCCTCCGCGTCCTTGAATTTGGACGCTGAACTGTGCGAAGGAACCCGAAGGACGCGCGTCAGGATTATCGTGGTCGACGGACCGAATTCTTGATTTTTTTACTCTCCTGGGGCAGACGTCTTTCTTCTCTTCTCCTTAGCACAGCTTCTTTAGTTTCGAGAGAGGAATTCCGTCCGCGCTAGAAGAGACGCTAAGAGGCAACTCGTGTGCTCGGGTTTGGACTTTGCGAGCGTATTCAAAGGACATCGAACTTGTCTCATTTCCTTTGTCGTAACTGCATCCATACTTTAGGTTTAATTTGCTAGTAGATCGACGGCTAGATTGCAATTCAATTTTACTTAAGCTTAGTTAAACATGCTGTGCGTGCGTTTTTCATTGCAGTAACAGACATATTCATAATACGAATGAATCTTCGTACTGTCCATAAATTACAAATTAGCCCTGCAATTATAATAGGGTATCTAGCTGGAGCATTATTTTATCATTTATCTTTATTCAGATAGACGTTAATAGAGTGGCACATTATAATAACGGTAAGAAATTATTAAAGGGATTTCGTATCTCCCGATCGATCTGATATTTTCTTTGTCGAAGATAATTGAGAAAAATCTAGTTACCCCGTAAGTACACAAAGGCTCAAGACAGATCTGGCACGAGAGCCAAGCATAAAGGATAGCGGGATTCATCGAGCAATTTGAGGTCCAAAGCATAAAGAAAATAGAAATGCGTATACTAAAAGAAAAATTGATGGTTTTAGAAGTAGCGGCCGTAGAAGGAAAGCCAAGCTCTCTTTCTACCCGTTCGTTAAAATTGTAATAAAACCGGAAGAAAAAGGAGAATCCCCGTCTTTCTGCCTTCAACAGCGTGGGACGAAACCCTTTTTAACCCTAAAAGTCCTTTAAAAAGGCCTACAAAAATACGCACATATAAACATATAAATACATGTATCGGCCTCGGGAAATCCGATATTTTACGGGAAAAAGACATGGCAATAACAATATAAAAGTGGCCTGGCTCTTGGACTCTAGGTAGCGAATAACCAGGTTACGGTCCTTGAAGCGGGACCCGAGTAACCCTAGACAACAGTCTAACCCTTCAGGCGCTCCGACGAACCCTTCACTGCAATTTGACGGTCCAAGCAGTCGAGTATCTTGCTACCGCTGCCGTTAGTTACCCCGGTCGTCATCGCCGTCGTAGCGCATGAAAATTCGCTCGATCCCAGAAGGTATAATAAGATCCGTTGAATTCGTACCGACCACTGTTTTTCTTAATAGGCTCGTTTACTGCTTCCGTAATAAACGCATAAAGACCTCGCGTAGACGCACACGAGCAAGCGAAAACTTTCTCTGCGCACACGCGTGACGCACAGTACCGAACGTCCGGCTCGAGTGGCGGCGGTGAGGGAGAGGGGATGGGAGAGCCTTCAATTTTCGAGAGCGGGCGCGGCATTACCCTTATAATCGACGCAATAATTCATTTTCATGATTTTACGATCGACCGAGGGCCCCGTTAACGAGAGCGAGGGGCCCAGTTTTGCTTTCGTCGCGCGCAAGGACTCGACGCCTCGGGCCAACGCAGGCAAAACGCGCGAGCAAGGATTCGCGCACGCGCGCTACCTAAGGAACTGCGAATCTTTATGGCGGCCCTCTTGTCATCGACGTTTTCTCTTTCGTTTCAATGATGCGAGCCCGTAGCGACAGGATCGGGATTATTATGATTGGGTAGTTTGCGAGATCGAGGCACTGTCAACAAACAACATTATCACGCTGATTGATTCAAGCTTAACTTTTCGACAATGGCCCCATGAAATTAATGACTCATGTGCCTATTGAATATATTTACCTAAATGATGTGTTTATGGAATAGATTTACCTAAATCTGTTGTGCGTATATAAACATATATACGCACACATCAATACGTCTATTCTGTCTGTCTGTCTGTCTGTCTCTCTCCCTCTTGCTCTGTTTTTCTTTATATATGAGAGAGAACCAAGCTATAAAGTATTTTTAACCATTTACAAAACCATAGTAATTATGTAGAAAAGTTGAAAACAGAAAATAAAATTAACGTCGGAGACGTTTGACCACGTCTCTATAGTTAAGGTTAAAGCTAAGGTTCGGTAAAATTATACTGACATTAGAAAAGGAAACTATAAAGAAAAGTAAACGTAGCCGTAAGCAGTAGATTATTCTTTATCTAATGGCCGATTAAATAGTGTTATGGTAGTATGTTGTACGTTTTTTTGGCAAACAGGCGCTTCTTGATCGCATGAAGAGTTATTGCGTCTTCGAAAAACATAAACTTCCTTTGATCTATCCATTCGTCCATAAGGAAAACGCGTTCCTCTAGCGAATTACAGTAGACAAGGTTATTTTATAACGTGTTCCTCGTCTTAATAACGCATGTCTTCATCTCGTAGTTCGACTTTACCTGCACGTACATGTCGTTGATCGAAGAAACAACAATGTGGGTTCGGTAATTTATTTCCGTTACAACTCGAAAATTGTTTATTTGGCTTAATATTGTGTGCGATCGACATTATCTTACAATAAAAGATGGCTTTGTTTGTTCGAGAGTGTTACCGATTTTGTTTAGATTTTTACCTGACGGGGTTGACACCGTTGGTATTAGGAATATGTTACCTTTTAATCAATTATTTATTTTAAATTATGTCATCATGTAACAAACATTGCTAATTTCAGGATTCACATTTAAATATTCAATAATAGCTTGACGATTATTTTTTTTATTGCAAATAGAATAAATAAAGTTGTATATAAAATTTTATTTAATTGAATATTAATTTTATCAAACCGATGAAAATCGGTTTAAATTCAATTACAAGGATTTATTTTTTCAAATCCAAAAATATAAGCCTTATAGAAATATCGTTAATTATGATCAATGTATTTATAAATTAGTATATTTTATAAATCAGTAGATTTTAACTATTTACCTGTAATGTGGTAGATTGTAAGCTATTTATGTCTAATACAATTATATCGTTTTTAAAGAATGCATCTAAAATATGTCCAAAACATCATTAAAACTAAAATACTAAGCAATTAAGTTCAACAAAAGTCCCGTTAGTGGAGGGCATAAAGTTCAAACGCACAGGTTTCCAAAATCGACAAGTTTGCAATTCAGGAATGTGGAATGTGCAAACTTTGTGGGAGTGAAAACTACGATGTCGAATAGTTATATATATATAAGAACAAACTATAATCAAATCCTGAAGTACATATAATATTATTGTTTACTTATAAATGAAATTAATATTTTATATTATTTTTGACGATTAGATCGAATGATGTGGACAAAATATTGTGTTTATTGGAAATATTAAAACCAATTTTTACTGCAGGTTAATACAAGTTGCTGTGGTAAGTAAAATCGATCCCTAAGTAATATTAAATGGCTATGATGGGCTTTGACGAGATTTTAATATTGTTTATCTGTTGTGAGATTATTCAGTTCAGCGGTATATATTGAAATATAAATGCGGGTTATAAGCAAAAAATGAATATTCATTTTATTATAATTTTGGTGCCTATTTGTTATAGTTTAAATATCGATTAAATGCTTTATAATAATAATGAAATATAATGGAGATAGTCTTTGCATTAAAGTTGTATATATATATATAATTATTATGTCATATAATATTTTATATAATTTAAACAAGCATTGAATTATAGGAGGCATACATAAATATTCGTTTAAAATGTTATATATAGGTAATTATTGCAATTCCATATAGATAATAATTATTTGTACGCAATATGGGGAGAAACGAAAATTTATACGATAGCTCATTTGTATTAATTAAAAGTTGGTAGAGAAATTATTAAAACAAAAAAATTAAAAATAGAAATAATTAATTAAATAATGCAAAATACATAAACATGTTTGTTTAAAATATTACGTTTGATTAAAATTCAACTGTAACTAGAATATATAAGTTTATTTGTAAATATACGACTTAATGTATACGACTTAATGTACGACGTAATGCAAGAACAGTCGAAAATTGAATTCAGACCCGAATAATAATAGGGGTGAACATTTCTTTCTTTAAATCCAAAAAGAGGTGAAATAGGATAATAACAATAAAAAATGTTCCTCGTTTGTTCCAAAACTTTTTATTTATCTAATATTTCGAAAGCCATTAGTTGACGTCAAACATGGAACGCGAGAAGGTCACGTGTGGATATTGAATTATATCTCGTTTAATCGAAGGTCAACAAATAATCTGACTAATTTTCATAAAGGCCATTCTCATCGATTAGCAACTTTATGTCAATGACCGGCTGACGTGTGCTTCAGCTCCCACGTATACGCACATACGTGAACCCGTCACACATTTATCGACTTATCCTCGCGGTTGCTGTCGCTGCTGACATCATGACGAATATTTTAATACCCCGCGGGCGAATGAAGGAAAACACGTAGCGTTGAATTTCTTCTTTTTCGTCTTTCTGTCTCTCTCTCTCTCTCTCTCTCTCTCCTTCTCGCTCTCCCTCGTTTTTATTTCGTTTCGTTTCGTTTCTTACATTCACCGCCTTTGTATGCGACTGGATTACAATGGCGCAGAGAGCTTCGGTGTTCTATGGCGCAAGGATTGAATTTCATGCATCGTAATTACGAGGCGAGAACGAGCGAAGTATCGAGTTCTGTCAACTTTTGACTTTGGGCGAAGTAAGTGTATGCATGAAAAGCTGAGTGACTAGTTTGGAGTACAATTTTTTCGATGAAGTGCAGCAAGTGACAATGAGACAATTTTTTGACGACAATGAATAGCAAATACGATGGGAAGTTGCAGTCGTGCTTTTTGGAATTTTTTGGAATCGTTTTTTATTCCATTCGTTGCAATGTCATTGCACCATATAAAATATATAAAAACTATGGGTTCTTAATATCCCCTTAAAATAGAGAATATTTATATATTTTAACCAAGAGACCACGTTAGCAGGATCGAAAATTGTCACTCTGTGCCAAACGCATGCACTCGAGTTATGGTATCACTGGTTATACGGTAAAAAATACGATACAAAAATTACTATATTTTGACCGATGCACGTCCGGAATTGTGAAAGATAAAAGCCGAGTGATTAGCGTACGTTCTAAAATTTAATGAAACTCGAGTTACATTGTAATAAACTGTACCATACTACCCGCTCATCGGCCCAGAAATTATATAAATTTATGCTACTGGCATTGTAGTGCTCAGCTTGGAAAAACTTAGCGAGGCCCATTAAAATATCCTACCGATCGTACGCGAGTGTTCCCGTAAAAACTCATAGTATGTTGTGATAAGCAAAAAGGCCATCGGCGCCAAAGTGCCTCGAGTCGAAGAGCCGTAAAAGCCGGTGTCCATTTCCCCATGTCAGGCGTTCCAGAATGAAATCGAGGCTTTCTAAGTTTTTGTGCGCCCTTAGGAAGTCGCCTGCGTATAAAATGCACCGGCAGCAGCAGCAGCACGCGCACACAGAGGTTCAGTGACATCGGTGTGCGCGCGTCGGTGTGCGTGACGCGGCGCGCTAACCGTTATCCTCGTAGCCTATGTTGGGAAATAGTCTGGGGTGCGGAAGTGCATTGTGCTCGAGGGTGGGGTTTTTTCGTGGCGATGGAGGCGACGGGAGGGGAGCGGAGGGGGGAGGGGCGGGAGGAGGGGAGCGTAAACGTGGAGGCGCCGGTATGAAAAGCGCGGGTTCGCATCGCGGACAACGATTGGTCGGTAATTCAGGGAGGCTACGTGCCCGCCCCCACCGCCAGGCGGAGGCTGTCCTTGTCGCGAGCAGTAGCCCGCAGCTCGGGTCGCCGACCGGTCGCTCAGTGCCAAGGACTCGGGCGAACGAGCAAGAGGAAAGGAGTTGTTGATCACACCAGTCCCTGGCTTGCGAACGATCGCCGCTTTGTTTTTACGATCCCAGAGCCACTGTCGCTCTTTTTCCTAACTTTCATCGCTTTCCTGTTCTTTTCACCCCGGGGATTGCTAGACTTCTCGAGCATACGCTCGGAGAAGAACCGTCTCCCGGCTTGAAGGACAAGCCCATTGTTTATCATGCTCACGCGAATCAGCATTATTGGCTATTAAGAATGACCCGCTGACCGAATTTGATTCGATTATTTTTTCAAGACATGCCAATCCGAAGCATAATACGAGAGTTAAAACTTACACTTTTCTTCCCGTCACTTAACCATGATTCGTATAATAAAAGTTACGAGAGCAGAGTAATGAAGTTCGCGATTCTTGAATATGAAAGCTATTTATGCGTAAAAGAATTATTAGCGATCGAATGGAAATTGCATTGCAATGAAATATGAGTATTATCATTTGGCTTCGTGTTCAAATGAATTTGTGCACGGCAATTTGGATAATATTTAACAAATATTTATGCAAATTGCATGAATACAGTTCATGTACATTAGCTGCTGGCGAGGACCCTTAGGCATTCCAATAAATTTTCCGGCGCTAATTAACTTCAACGACCACCACTTTATACCGCTCGAGCACTTAATAATTAATGCGAGCATAGTAGCAAGCTTATACACAAGTGCGTGTACGTTCGATTTCGTTCATTAGGTCATTTTCGGCTTCGTTAGCCGTATCTAAAATTCAGTTGGTTGCACCCGCTGACACAGATTCGGCTACTGGACTATGCGATTCCTCGTGGTCGTGCGCCGACTTCCTTTTTGGAATTGAGCTGAGGATCCTGCACTGTCTCTCTCGGCCTTCCGCTCCTTCCACGCCGGGCTATTAGCTTCACCTATGGAGGTGAAAATATCGACTCGAGAAAAAAAAATATAGGGACGATTGATCCCGAGGTGTACATGAGAATTGACATGAGAATTGACATGAGGAGGAGCTTGTATTTGGGCTTGGAATAAATTAGTGACGCTTAAGGAGCGAAGTAGTCGTGTGCATGAAAGACCGGTCGGCTTTTGTCTGTAAATACAGAGGCTCGTCGGCTTTCAATGTACGCATGCACACACAGAGGGGTGCGATAAATATCGAGCCTTACACGTGCCTACATTGTAAATTGAATGAAGTTCTTGGTCGGCAATTGTAGCAAACTCAGCGGCCTCGCGCGTAAATATCGCGTTACGGTCGACTCGCGGTCAGTTTCAATGTCCCCGGCCCACCACTCCCCCGGCCTTGAAAAACTCTCGGGGCTTCGCGGCTTTATCGGACAATAAAACGATAGGAGGCGAAAACGGTTGTGTCGGGGCTGTGCGCGCGCGCGCCCGCGAGAACCCGAGGCAAATCCTCTTCCCAGATAGTCTCGTTGGCTTCGCTCTCGCCTGCTCTCGACTCCCACTGCGCGAGTTATTTGGTTTGCGTATCCGCTACGTACAACCGGGAGCGTTGGCTTTTATATCGCTAGCGCGGGGAAGAAAGAAAAATGGAAAAAGTAATTTCTCTCCTTGGCGCCTGCGAATGCTCGTTACGAGGTCGGTGCACTGCTGTTTTTATATTCGTATCGAGTTCGCTGAGCTTCGATATCGGCTTATCCCAACTCTCTCGCGACGACTTTTTTTTTTTTCATTACGATCGATCGATACGTCTCTTGGCTTTAATTAATAAATCTTTTGGTCGTAATTGTCCTGACGGGCGTGAATCTGGCACGATAAGCGAGCTTTCGTCTGTACTATTTTCGTAACGCGGATAACGCGACCGCACTTTTCCATGGAGCTCTTATCTCATGCGGCGATTCCGATGTACTGAGCGACTCTTGGCGAAGGTTCCGCTTTTAAAAGAAAATCTTCGTATAGAGATGGATCGTATAGAGGGACGACGAGCTGTTGATTATGTTGTCAATGGCGGGTGTTGTGCTCGATGCGAAATGGTGATTTTTATTGTTGCCCGGAGAATACGGGATGAGTTGTTGGAAGAAAACTTATCAATGGAGCAACCAATTAAAAGGTCTTCTGCTCGACGCAAGTGTTTTATTTTCTCGTTTCTGCTTAGCGAGATGGGGCGATAAGATAACAATGGGAGAGGGAACGATATCAAAGCGATTTAACGGCAGATATGAATTTTTTCATTCGATTCGTTTCGAATGATTGCGCCGCTTCTGCTAATGAATTCAAATCGAATCAACACTTGAGTAGTGCTTACGCTCGAATAGAATAAACTATATTATTCGGTGTAAGAAAATGAATTTCCTCGTATGCACATTTCCTTGGAAAAACCAATTATATTCGTTATCAGTAAGTGATCTTGGGTCTTAATCAAAAAACCTTTTATTCTGCCATTGCTCGTTCGATCAGCCTTAGGGGTCCTGCGACAAGAACAGTCACTAAAGAAATATCGAGCTAAACAATGACAGAAACGTATCGTTTATGATCGGGTTCGCTAAAATGACATTTTTATCGACAGCAAATTTAAAAATAAAGTGAAAAAATAGTAATAATTTCTAATGGAAAACTCGACGGAATTTTCCGCGGAGCGTCTATTACAGGGTTTGGAAAAAGGAGCACATCATGATTCGTACGTGTGCTCTACAAAGATGCCCTGCTTCGTATCGAAGCTCCGATCGGCATAGCTCCCCTCCTTCTCATTCTTGACGCTGTCGCGACTGTAGTGGTAGTTATGACCTCGAGAGTCTTTTCCAACTCGCTGCTTCTCTGCCCTGCACTTTTTTCACGCGCGGTTTATTCTTGGATAGGTCGCACGCTCTTGTCGTGGCCACGGTCACCAGCTTTTTTCTCCTCTCTCTCTCTCTCTCTCTCTCTCACCATTTGCTCTACCTTGCCATGCTCTCGGTGTCTCTTGTGCTTCTTTGTGTTTTCAGCCTTTCTTGCTGTCTATCTCCCGTTTATGTATTCCTCCCTATCTGTGCATCTTCGTGTATGCTTTAAGGTCAGTGCAGGAAATATCTTGTATCAATACAATATATATATATACATATATATATATACGTATATATATTAAAATTTTCTCGCATTGCCTGTTTACTAAAATTGAACATAAAATTGTAAATGAAGCTCGTATAGCTCGAGCCAATCGTGTTAATTTAAAACATAAAAACGGGTTTTTGAATGTCAACGAAGTACTTTAGAATTTCATTGATATCCGAGTCGGCAAAAAGACTGGCAAAACTGATGACCTTTCACTGCAATTTCAGAAACTGTCCCTAAAATCTGCCTCTCTTTAAATTATACCATAAATTTAACAAAAACAAACGACTTTCTCGTTTTAATTAAAAGGCCAAAACTTATAGCGGCAGAATAATCGCTCCTAATCGACGCCAACGTGCACTTCAAATATCCAAGTATCATCTGTAATTCAATCGTTATATTTTGCTCGTTACATCCGGTCTCTCGCCTTCCCAAACTCCCTTACAAAGTTCTAAATCCTCGACGAGCCTCCTAGAAATCTCCTTGCCAGTAGCCGATGAATACCGAGGTTGAAAAGTGGCCAGCTCTTCGCTCATCTCAAATCCCCCGATCCGCACTTCGACCCTTTTAAAACTCAATATTTTACGCGGGCCCTACCCACCGCGATGCAAGACCAGTGCAGCCAATCGTTCCATCTCCGCAGGAGCGCATCGTCATACTTGGCACGTCGCTTCTCTCGCGACGTCTCTTAGCTTTGGCTACTGTCCCACTGCGAGAGGTTGATATCCCGGTGTAGGTGTATTGCAATTAGGTACCTGCTTGAAATATGGCCGTAATGCGATTACGGGCTTGTGTTTGTCGGTACACAGCGAGATTATTCGCCGTGTGTTTGACTCTGCTGGAAGGGATAATCCAAAACAAGCGCGGGGGAGCGCTTGAGAGGCGCGCGGATGATGCGCATGCCTGCGCAGCCCTGCTCGAGCGTCACATTGTTGTTTTAATATTTTCGGAAATTCGTAAATACGCGCCGTAGTCGGCTCAATAATGCTGGATAATGAGGTCATTCGAAGCGCTGACGAAGGTCTGAGCCAAGTGACCACACTCCGCCTCCTCGCTCCCCCACCCCGCCAGCCCCTCCTCCCCGACGCCGACCAACGCGTCCCCCGGCCTGGCAGGTCTTCGATGTACGCCGAACCCGACTGCTTGCTTGCTGTCGTCGACTCATTGCGCCGCGCGCAGGCACATACACTTCCTCCTCCAGTTCCGACGAGGCTCGATTGCTCATCGTAAAATTGCTGCCCGCGTAATTTCTTTGCTACGAAGGCCGTCACAGCTCTACGCTCTCACAATGGCTTAATTCAAGCATTCGGCTCTTCATTGGCGTTTGACTTCCTCGGATAGCCCCCCCCGCCCCCCCTTTGCTTACTTCGAACTGGAGTTTCCATTTAGGCACGAAGAGCCATCGATTAGAAACTATTAACTTGAGCGGAGCTTAATGGCATTTGGCGAGAGCAGCCGCCACGCCGTACCCCCTTTATAAATAAGAAATTGGCAATATTGCAAGATAATGTTATGGCACTCGCATTTGTCGAGCACGTGTGCGCACCTAAGCAGGCGCTCAAGCTCTCAAGCAATTTAAGAAAGCTAAAGAGAGAGAGAGAGAGAGAGAGAGAGAGAGAGAGCCCACTAAGCATCGGGCATTCGAGGCGTGCTCATCAATTAAAAGAAGACTCGGCTGTCCAATGATTTTCCCTTTCGGTGCACTACTCATCCGTGTCACCCGAGATTCTTCGGTTCGGTGCGGCCCGCACGAGTGAATGCGCGACGGCACAGTGGGACGGAGGCAAAATTAGCGGCCAGCGACACCCCGCAGCCTTGTAATCAAGCCGTCGTTATTCCGGTGAACCACAGTTTACAACGGCGGGGATACGCGAAAATCGTGAAAATTTCCGGAGCGCTCTGCCTAATTTACGGCGCGACACACAATCCTTAAGGTCCCCGAGGCTCTCGCTCCGACTAGGCAGCCTTAAGCGCGTTAAAGAACCACGCCCCGGTGCAGGGAGCTGGAATAAGCGGGGCGGCGTGCCGCAATGTAACGACGCCGTCATTGTCCGGCAATTATGCGCGGGCAGACGCTGCCTCAACCCTTTAACCCGTTCCCCCCAGGGGAAATAGCTGCCGCCGAGGCTACTGTGCCCCATTCATCGGAGCATCCTACCCTTTCGTCGGCCAACTTGTGGCTCGACACTTGGGGCCGCTTGTCGCTCCTTGAAGCCTCCCAAAGTGGCAGATTCCTGGAGATAAGATCGACTAGAACCGTGTCTTCGGGTTATTCGGGTGAGTTCGGGAAAAGGTAACGACGTGAATGTCTTTTTTCGGTTCCGCCCGCAACCGAGGCGTTCCACTACTACGGCGTTGGCTAACCGTAAATCTCAGCCTCGTCAAGACGAACGCTGTTTTTGCTCGCAGGCGGGCCCGCCCGATATGAATAAGTAATTAAAAAAGGCCATCGCCTCGGGCGGCCAGCGCTCCATTTCCCCTTTTTGCCCACTCCGGCATAACGCAGGCGAATAATCGATTGGCCTTAAGGAGGCAGTGGCTGAAAAAAAACAAAGCGCGCTCCTTTCGCGAGTTTTGAACCTAAGTGAGAGAGGCGGTAGCCGGCCCGTCGAAGCCAAAAAATTATAGGTTATAGCGGCAATGAACGTAAGCGCCGCTGGCACGCATCGGGGGGGCACCGGGCGTGCAAAAAGACGTCGTTTTCACGGGGCGATGAAAACGAATCGTCGGCAGCGTCTCGCTTTTTCCCGAGGCGTGTGTGCTCGAAAGTGGGGGGGGAGGCCAAGACCTTCCGCGCGCGTTACGGGACCGCGCATAGCTAGACGTGGGAGTGCAACTACAAGTGCATCGTCCCCGTCGTTGTCGTAGTCAGTGGCGTACGAGAACCACATCTGCACGCGTGCGCGGTCATTGAACCCCGGCTATTCCCGGAGCAACGGCGAGGAGCCGAGTCACGTAGTTTTTCCAGTCGCCGAGCCTCCCAAGCTTTCTCGCCCTTCCCCGGGGGCGGGCTCACCCTCGGCCAGTCCAACCTTTTTAAGTTTACTCCTGGAGAATGAAGGCGTTGCGCTCGATTGGGCTCGATGACTTAAGCCCCCCGATAAGCTTTCATCGTCGTTGGAAGATTTTCAGATGCCTCGCTACGATGACGCGCAAGCTCGTAACGTGGCAACGACCGCACGGCCATACACATTGAAATCGTGATCGATCGTCGCTCGATGACTCGATTACTTGCCGGCTAAATCCATTTTCTCTAAGGCTATCCGTGCGGTGAAAATCCTCTAAAATCTCGAGTCTCTCTCCACGCTCTCAACTCCCGTCCCGCCAATAAATGCCGCGGCCTCCTAGCACACGACTCCTAACACACGACACAACTCGCATTAAGCCATGGGTTCCAAATTACCGACCAAATGGCCCAACTCGCCGCCACAACATTGCATCTGAGAAATTAATAAATTAGGTTGGTGTCAGTTGGGAAGCAGCCTCTCTCCTTTTACTCGTCGCTTGCCCGATCTCGGCTCTCGGCCAGTAATATGTCTTTATACGGTGCTCCATATAATCTGGACTCGGATCGAAGCCTACACCAGCCTTTATTGCCAGCCAGCACACGAGTCCTCTGACGCGCCCGTATAAGTAACTCTCCGTGTCGCCGCGAATGCCCGCGAAGCGGATGAAATAGCGAGGCGATTTATAATATTTACTCGCGTGTTATTCCGGTGGGGAGGGCACCGCCGCCGAAGCTCCCCGTGCGTCCGCTTAGTATTCGAGGGCGACGAGTGCGACGCGCGCTTGCATTTGAAAAAAGAAATCGCGGCGATCCGGTTCTTCGACTCCATGCGGGCGTAGCGAGCATCGGTAATAGCGAGCGCCTGCACCTTATACAAAAGAGCTATTATGACGTGGTGCCGAGGCGCACCCTGGTCGCCCTCCTCCTCCCCGGCTACTCGATCGCTCCTCCAACTGTAATTGCTCGCCTCGTCCTCGGGATGATGGATCTCGTCAGATTGAGCTTTTGTGTGGGGGCTCTTCTGGGCTGCTCCTCTTTATTTATCGAGGCGAGCATCGATATTGGCGTTTGATAGGAGGTGGGAATCTGAATTAGAGCCTCCTGACGCTCATTATTAGAGCTTCTACCGAGTGTCATTTGGGCTCACTCTTTCCATGGCAAATAACTTTCGATCGTGAACATTAATCGCTCTCGAGACATGTTTATGATTTCATTTATGGCGAAAGCGCGCTCATTGGACTACTAATCATTATTGAAATGTTGAACTTAGCCTCTCGTCATTACAAAGTAAATTATCAAGACGACTTTTATAAGCATAAGCACGTAGGGAGCAGAAAAATATAAAAAGTTGCAAGAGCTGACTCGTGACCAGATAAGCTTCCGTTTAATTTAATTATAGGCTTAAAGGTGTAAATTAATTTTCAATCAAAATGTTGGCTGGGTAGTAATTAATTTAAAGAAAAGTTGCTGATTGCGTCGCGAGACAAGCAAACAAACTCAGTACAATAAACGAGAAATAAACATATTCCGTACGATAATCCGGTAGAAGTCTGGGGAATGCCGCCCCTGAAAAAGCCGATAATCGCCTTAATAAACCATTTATGAAGAACCGGAGGAAATAGTACGGTGGAAATTTACGATGATCCTTCAATTCCTTCAACCCTCTTGTAGCACGATTCTTCAATGCCTCTCTCCTTCCTTACTTCGAAACGGGATTCGTCACTCGAGACAGAAAGAGAGAGAGAGAGAGAGGGAGATAGAAAGGGAGAAAGAGAGAGGAAGAGAGAGGGAGAGAGAGAGAGAGAGAGAGAGAGAGAGAGAGCGGGAAGATACCTTCGAACCATAACCTATTGTAAACTTTGCATCAGTCAGTGTCTTGAGCACGTCTCTTCTTTTTGCCCTTCTTATTGGCATAAAAGTCGCAAACAAAATATAAAAATTAGGAATGCTTATTGTCATTAATAGTTATCAACGAAAACCTACTTTTGTAGAAAGTCAGTTTTATAATCTTGTTAAGGCTAAACTTACATGAAATACATATATTTTGTAAATATTGCCCTGCTTCAAGGTCTCTTTTGTAATTGAAAAAAAATGCTATAAATCTTAAGTAAATTTAATAAATCATTAAATTATATCTTATGTATATGATTGATGGGCATAAAATTCACTATTTTATGGAATAGAATAAATACTACATATATATATATATATATATGTTGTTATATATGTGGTAAAATGGTTCAGTATCAAATGCATATTACAGAGCGTTAATTGTGAAATAATTTAAATTTATTTATTTATATATACATATAATATATTGAACTTAATATTGTGTCATTGCTATGTACCTTAAACTTAATAAGAAAGATATCATCAATTTTTACGATATTGAAAAAACTACATTAATAAGGCATCGATAATAATAATAATAATAATAATAATAATAATAATAATAATAATAATAATAATAATATCAATGATAATAATAATAAATCAAAAATAATAATAAACGATACAAAGTATAACAAAATCTAGAAAAGTTAAAATATTTCATCTCTTGATTTACGAAATTTTAACAATAAAATAATAAGTCATAGGGGTCGAGGAATATTACCAATGTATTTTTCACCGATGACAAGGGCATCCGACACTTTTGTATATGGATCATAGTTTAGTTGTCAGTCGCGTTAACGCCCATCAAGCTTACATTTATGATGGCTAAGCGGATTATGAGCCAAACAGATACGAGTACCTTCGATTTCTCGTACGGAAATTCGGGAATAAATTTTGACAGGAAGTAGGAATTGTGACCCACTGGTTCTGCTTCCAGAAGGTAGGCAATGAATTTCGATTACGTTTTTATAGAGTCGAGATGGGAATGGTCTACATTATTGGTAATTGGATTAAAGGACAGGAAGAATTAAAGGAAGAGAGCTATTGGTGGGACGGGCATCCGACCATTGTTTTCGTTGACTCTGAACTGAAGGCGTTTATCGGGAAGGACCTTGAGAATTCTTTCTCTCCAAGTGGCTTGTGACAATAGGCGAGGATAAGTACGTCGGCAAACTGCTTCGCGTAAAGGGAACAGTTTGGCTCGGTGCAATTATGTGGTTCCAGGATGGTCAAATTTTCGAGCTGTTTCAAATTGTAAAAGTCATCTTCATATAATGGAGTTCTCGATATTTATGGAAAAATTAATCATTAACTTGGGATTATTTCTGTTACGCCCGATTCTGGTAATGACGATAACCTACTTTGCAGAAATGTAACTGTACGATTGTTGCCGCAGTCCCGACATAGCCGAAAGTTTTCCGATCTTTCGAATTCTTCTGATAAATTGTTAAGTGCAATTTAATACGGTATGCAATATAATACAATATACTATTTAAAAATATGGTTAAATGTAATTATTCTAAGTTGCAATTAAAAGTAATTCTCGTAAGATTAATTACAACCAATTCTATGATTTACATTCTATCCAGGCTACATTAAAATAAATAATAACACGTAGCGCACTCACTATTGAATTGAATTGAATACTTTTTTGATTTTTTGATTGATTTAATATCAAATAAACACACGAGCTTTTCATTGTTTGCAAACAGAACGTGGGTTATCTTTATGTAAGAGATTTATTGTTGACATATTCTAAAATTGTTTTGGTTAATTAGAGTCGAGTTATAAATAAAATTTCCCAGGAGTGCTTCATCAATGACGTATTTCTTCAGTATACCTTTGCAAGCTTAAATTCGCTGAATCGATTCGTCTCCTCGTCGTTATCCAGAAACATCTCATGATAAAAGTTTGCCTAAGCGTGGGAATCTTAGTATATCAAAAGAGCAATCAATTTATATCTTTGAAGTAAGCAAGAAGCAAAGAGGAAAATACACATCGAGTTTAAATTAGAAAGAAGTATATACGGTATCTCGCATACAGGTTAACTCGTTCAAAACAACTATGACCGCGCATGAGCTCGTATGATTTCGAGTCAACGATACTCGAGGATCGTAGTCAGTCCAGCCAAGCGTGAATCTTATCTTAAAGAATCGGCCAGTGCCAGAGACAGCGAAGCAGTCAGAGTAAGAGAGAGAGAGAGAGATGGAGAGTGTGTGTGCGCGCACGAGATTTTACGGAGAAAATGTGAGCGCGAACGAGGGTGTAATTGCTAGGACACCCCGTTAGTCGCATAGTAAGCGCCCCGTTAGAGTAAATTTTGCGCTAGAATAATAGTTACGATGCAGCTCTTCTTTCATTTTGTGCGCCCGACAACACTTATGGCAAATACAGTGCTCTATCATTGGTGTACTAATACAGTTCAGACCTCGTTTTTCATTTTCTTTTAAACACAGGGTGGTAGTGTAAGTACTAGATGCTTCCGCCACAATATTTAACCTAGATGAGATTTTGAATTTTATCATACAGTTTTATAATCATATTATTGAATGTTTCTTTGCAACATTCGTCTAACTGAACTATAATATTGCAATATATATTTTGGCATAATAAATTAAAAATTACCAAGTATTAGAGAAGTCTAATCGTAGCCTTTGTGTAGATTATTGTAAATTTTCATCCAATAGACTAATAATTACTATTTAGACATTTCTTCGACAACCATGCTTTCAATCATTTTCAACATTTATGTATAATCATTGAACAAGCAGTTACAGCAGCAGCGAGATAAATAAAGAGAAATATTCACATATATCGCCTCTTATCAATAGGATAACATTACTTCATTGCCTACATTTCAACTTTTGCTATTTATAAAGCCGGAGCATTCTCATAAGCCAATCGCCACAATTACCAAGTGGATACCCTTGATGAGTAAATTTGTTCTTAATAAATGAACGTTAACGCGAACATACAATGCATAAGAGGTATTCTTATGGTAAAGGATTTGCATGCGAGTCTGCAAAGTATGCGAGTAACGATTAGAGGTGTATTGGCAACAATCTAGGTACGAGTTGCAAGAACAGCACAGCATACACCCGGATATAAGCAGTTTTGGAATAAAAGGGAGTCAACTGAGAGGAGGGTGTACCGGATTATTCGTGAGAATGTAATGTCAGGGATTGTTGAAACTCTCAGTTGAGTGTAAGGGCCACGCTCAAAACTCGCAAAATTATATCCATGCGCAGGTATTATTGGCGAAGTACTAAGAAAGACTAAGGCATTGCGTGGGCACAAAAGCGGCGAGGGAAGAGCGGCCGAAAGAGAGGATAAAGGCTTGGCGCGATACAAAAGCGATAAGAATTAAACTAAGCGTGCGCGAAGTCAAAGGAGGAGCAAAGGAAGAGTGTCGAAGGATCGCGAAACAAGCGGCAAAGGGGAGAAAGAGACGAGCCGTAGACGG
>JAPYYT010002192.1:0-19809 GCA_030522565.1 Ceratosolen corneri | reverse complement strand
TGGGACATGTGCACCGGGTCGATTGATTAGCCGCACTCGTCGAGTGAGATGGGCTGACGGGCAGTGTCGTGGCTAGGGGGGAGGGGGGACGGGGGGAGTGCCCGAAGTTTCGAAAACGCTTTCCGCTTTAAGGATGCCATCGTGCAATAATACTTGATCGCCGTGGCCGCGACGCCGTTACTTGGCTTACGTGAAGGGATTCTTATTAATACGCGGCCGGTGATCTGACACGCCGAACTTTAACGGGGGTGGAGGCTTTTATTATCGAAAGGCGACTAATATGAATGTCGGAGAACACGGTATTTGCTCTATCCTGGCGAGCGAGAAGCTTCATATTGACTTTCCAAAAGAGCGTAGTGGAGGCCTCTTGTTATTATTATCTTATTATAGAGTTCTGCAGCGGAATGTCTGCCATTCGATATTGAAGAGAGTATAGTTACAATGCTTGGTGGCCGTAATTGGTATGCCGAGTGCCAATGAATTTTTCGAATGGTGAGCTTTTTTTTCCAACAGTATGGCATTTCTACAATACATAAGCTAAATAAGTCGGATAATGAAACTTGTGTTTTCATTTATTTATCTCTTATACATAAAGACCTTCTTTATTACACTTGAATATTTTCATGCTAAATGTAATAACATAGCGAATTTAATTATTTAGACGAAATATGTTATTTTTAAGCAGTGATTTTATTCATAGCCTCGAATGAAAAATCTATAATTATATTTATGTCATCGTGATACGTGAAGCAACGTAACATTGATAACACATGGTTAATTGCCAACTAATTTATTGTTTCACATTTGTGATTATTTGTCGTTGTGATGAGACGAGTTCAAGGCCTCAATTTTTATAAATTATTGCAAAAACTAGTCATTTCATCGAGTCATCAACGATCGATTTATTATCCGTTCCTTTGAAAAAAATAATTTTTTTTTTTTTCAGCAATTGGTACTAAATAAACCAATTATCTATAATAGATGGCGTCATCGTGTTTCATAAAAAATTTAATTTATAAATAAATGTCGCCATTAAAAGCGTATATTTTATAAAGCATCACTTAGGATAAAATTATATATTTTTCTCACGTAATTATTACTATACTTAAATACATTAAAGATACTTTCACTCGAATTTTTAAATCCTTTTTTGAACGGAGATTAGTAAGAAATAAATTCTAGACAATTAAACCGCGTGGATATTCAATGAGCATTAATAAATATCAACTGATTTCATAAATATTGTTTGAAGAATTTTTGAAAGATCCTTTGAAATTAAATAACTTAAAAATACTCTTATCAAATACATCGACTATGTAAATAAATCATTTAATTCTTAAGACCTAAACACTTTGTCATCAATCACGCTAGAATTATTGGACATATTCTGGAAATGAAATGGGTATTATAAGTAGTCTTGTATAACCCCGTATATTGGATAAACAAAACTTGTAATATTATATGTAATACGTTTATATTTTAAAAATATTGTCAGGAAATGCGATATTTTCATTATTAATTGCAGGAAGGCTAGAAGAAAATCGTATTTTTTTGAAAAAAAAAAAAAAATTATTTAAAAAATCAAATAATAATCTGCTGATTATTTTAAAGAATGTGCCATGTTATTAGACGAGCATTATTTTTGATGGTAAATGTCGCACATGCATTTCAAATCGAAGATCCTTCCATAATTTCATTGCATATACAGTTCATGCAATCGTTATCTAAATGTTTTAGCGTACAGGTCATTTGAATTCAGCACAAAATACATTACATAAATCGAAGCTTGTTTGTGACGATTATAAAACTTTATTTCATGCATAACTAACTTAGACATAATACTCTAAAGCGTCTATAATATTTTATGATTTTTAACCTCTCTAACATTACATTATATATCCGAAATTAATTTTACGTTTCATTTTTCGAAATTTAACTTTTTCAACGTAAAATTAGAATTTATCACCAAATGACAATTAAACGTGCCGCAGTATATTGAGAAGGAAGATAAGTTTAGTTACGGCCACTGATTAACATAGGTATTCTGCTTATAATAGATAAGGTGGACGATGATCCTGAGTTTCTACGTAGCCTCGGGTTATGTAATTGCAAAGACGACGTTAAACATGGAAAACTTGTAAAAACTCATAATATTATGTGCTAAGGTGCAATTTTCTGGTGAAGCAATAAGCAATTATTATTATAACCAAGTGCGTAGACAGAAAACTTGAATTCAAATTCAGATTAACTCATTTACGTTAAATTTTACGGATGCAGATTCGCTTGGGTTGTGCAACTTAACCTACACACTGGCCGATTACCATTGAGATTAATTGTTTTAATCTACAAGTAAACTTCTGTTCTATCGATAATTGATGAATTTTCAAAGGTTTGCGGATAATAAGCAGAATTTGTGCATAATAGATGAAATGGCAGTGAGGTATAAGTCGAAAAATGATATGAGAATAACACAATATATATATTTAGGTAAATATAAAGTTAAGATATTTATAATTTAATGAATGGCTGAAAAACATCAGAATGTTGACTTAAATGCAGTACTTAGTATTTATACTTAGTATTAGTGATCCAACTTTAGGGATGAAGATCCCGTAAAGGCTTCTGCTCACGTATGTACAATCACATTGGGAACAAAGAAACTTCATTACAAGTCTAAAAGTAAAAGTTACAACTGTAAAAGTTGGTTACACTACTGAACGCGAAGTGAACGGATGTAGCTGAGACGCATGCGGAAACGGCTGCCAACCCAATTTATATACCAAGGGTACAAATCTCTTTTTCATAATAGTGCAGAGGTGTAGCTGATGCTCTCTGTCAGCTTATAATGTACTGAGGAATTAAACCCAATGTAATTAGGTCGCGCTTTATTGCCGGTTTTTAGTGGAAGTGCGGCGAATTATAGCGACCGGGGAATCTTAAATTATTTACTTGTGGTTTCGAGTAGGGCACATTTCTATCCCTCGTGTCCTCGATGAAAGTAGTTCATCAGTGCAATTGTAAAAATGTCCAGATTTCATTAATTGAAGGTTATTAATCGTGCAATACTACAATAATTTAAATTGTTGGCATAAGTTTTTAATTGTAGATAAAGCTTTAAAAAATTAAATAATGGATTAATTTTTTGAAGTTTCGTTTTACACGTATATATTAGAATTAATGTCTACATTAGAAATTAACAATAAATATATCAAATTCGAATTCACATATATATAATCTGAATATAATCGTGTTGTTATTATGTTAATGTAATTATATTATATATTAATATTATATTATACAATATATATTGTATTTTAGTATAAATAATTATATTATATATCACCATACCGTATATTAGAGCAAAAATTAATTTTGGTAACAAAACCGATATAATTGTATATGCAAATAAATTAATATATATATAAAAGAATATTGGTGATTATTAAATGTTTCTTTGTTCTAATATTATTTATTTCTAAAACAATTATACTTTATGCTATCACATAGTCAAAGTGAGGAATTATTTTTTTTATTATAATCTGAATTTTTTCTTTATTACAATTCGAAAATTAAATTACTAATTTAAAATATGATTTCTACTAAGCTTAACTATAAATATCTGGGAAGCATTCTTATTTTTTCATATTAAATAAATATGTAAAAATATTCATTTTAAATAATCTTTTATGGAACGTTTAATAATTTAAGAGAAACACGAACAAAAATTAAAAATGGTATGGTTATTACAAAAACATTAAAAATCATTACTTCGAAAGTTGATTTTTATTGTATAACATTTACATTGGAAGATATAGGATCTATTTCATTCGAAAAATCATGCAACAAATTTTTTTTAAATATTCTGTACATTAAGATGATTAAAACTAGAATCTCATATATATTGAAGATAAAGAAAGTAATAATAAATCTAACTTTCTCGTCTTGTACTCAAGATTATCTGAAGCATGTTATTGTAATGAATTGAATTTTATAAAGATTAAATTAATAGTTTGTAACTCCGAATTAACTATGTATATGAAAATATGTTGATGTTATTTATTTTTTATTATTTAGTTATTATTTAGTAATTCTTACTTAAATTAAAGTTTCTTTGGCCTAGTGTTTATTATTGTAGTTTTATTTCTAAGCTCAGCATATTCAAACTTATATTATATATTGTTTAAATATAGTTTATATTATTTACGGAATAAATACGTTTTATATAACTAACAAAATAATAATTTTTATTTCATGTAATGTATAAATGTCATAAGAATATGTTTTATTACCATATATCATAAATATCTACGAGTACTCTTTTAACTTTCAAATCCAAAGAATCTGACTCACTCTAATTTAATCTAGCTATTGATGGTAGTCTCACTCTAATTTAATCTAGCTATTGATGGTAGTCTCACTCTAATTTAATCTAGCTATTGATGGTAGTCTCACTCTAATTTAATCTAGCTAATGATGGTAGTATGTGGATGAAAACAAAGTATTGGACTATTTGACAAGGAATTTCAACAATGTAATAATTATATTTGTCAAGATCTATTTTGATCAAGGTTTTTATAATCGAGTGTTTTATATTATTAAATGATGAATATGTACACGAGTCATTATAATTTTCGTCGGTTTTTTTGTGATTTATCATATTCATCTAATATTTCATATGACATTAGTATTGGGAATAACTTTTTAAGTATAAATTAACAGAAATAAATTTGTGGATTACAAAGAAATATGTTATTTACATCATGTAAAGCTGATTTTTAAAATTAAAGCAAATATGTTCAGGCGACAAACAATTGTATATTTTACGTTAAAAAAGAAATCAGAATAGTGATCAGCTTTAAATATTTCTATGAATATAATATTAATTAAGTTTAGATTGAATACTTTTTTCATTACATGATCCATTAGGTAATTGTAATTAATAATTTGCTTGTTCTTCTTTGAGTGTAAAAATATTTATTTTCATTTAAGAATATAATTAGTTTTTAATTAGTTTTAAATCAATAGTTTTAAGCGTTTTATTTTCTTTATTATATGTTATATAAGATATTTTTGTACTATAAATGCATCTTGAGTTTTAAAGTTGTTTGTTGTTTATCCTAATTATTATACTCTAGATAAATTTTCATGGTACATGTAGTCCATTAAAAAATTATAATTTAATCTTATTAAAAAATTCAGATATTATTACTACTTATATTATTGTTATAAAATGATTTTTTTTAGATATAATGAAATTAATTTATAATTTATAGTTAATGTGCTTACGAAAATAGTAAGTCAGACTATGAAGAAAATATTAAGAAAAGTTTGAAATAAAATATTTTCCTTGTATACACGAGTTCAGTTTATGAATATGAAACTTATGTATTGTTATAATTTCTTTTAATATTATGATTTGTAATAAAATAAATTAAAATTCTTTTTATTCTATACAAAGTAGCAAGTTGGAGATATAAATTATCAATAACTAAGTGTATTTTTATAATTTAATTGAATTACTCTCGAAAGATAGACATTTGTTTAACAATAACTTTCTAAATAAAATGAAAGCATTTGATAAACTGCAAGTACTAGTATTTTTATTTTATTTTATTGCTGCATATATTTTATTTTATGTCCTTGTTTTGAAGAACATCAGAAATATAGTTGCAGTTACATAAAAGGTACAGTATATGAATTATTTGATCGTACATAAATTAAACTGAAATATTTTGACAGCCCTGTTTGTTAATTCTCTCTTTCTATTTTTTTTCTTTTCCGGCAATTTATTAATTTTTAATTTATTAATAATTAATTCGTCGGATTAACAAATGAAATTATCAAATATTTAAAACAATTTCTTCAAACAGAACTTGGCACAAATATTATTTAGAAATTAAATTTTATTTTAGATTATATTTACGAAACTATTTTGTAGAAATTTTTAATTTAAGCCATATATACGTTGAATTTTTTCATTATATAATAGCTTAATATAAAACTGCATAATATATTTAAAGATTGTAAATTGAAATTCATAACATCTGTAAAAGTTGTAAAAAGAAGAATGATTATAAATAGTTATTAAGATAATTATTGTGTTTTTACATAAACGAAATGGAAAAAACCTTAACAAATACCATGAAATACTTTTAAAATTTTAACCAGTCTAGTTTATTTGATAATAAAATATTTTTAAAATAATTTTTCAAAAAAGTTTATATAATTATTTTTAATTCAGAGCATTTCATTTTACTTGCTCATATTTTCGCCACTTTGTGCATATAAATGATTAATGGATAAGATTAAAAGTTTCAAATTTATGTCTGTATTCAGTTAATTTTCAATATTTATGAATAACTTTCACTTACACAAATATTTTGCTTCCATAAATACTAGGTTTAGTTACAGAGGTTTGTTAAAAATATAAAATCATTTTTACATATAAATAATTACAAAATTCATACTATTCTGTAAACAGAATTCATATTTATTCTATAAATTCGATTCTTCACATGCTCATATTTATTTGGGTGTATTAAAAAAATATTTATATGTGATATAATTACTCATAATTTAAATATATGTATAGGTTCTCATGTTATTTCTTAAAAAATTATATATTATTTTAGATACTGATACTCTTGTTAAATTGTATTTATATTAGTTTAATTATGTGTATATATTAGTAGTAATAATTAATATAATATAATTATAAATATAATTATATTAATTAAATATATTATTGAATTGAATATATTAATCAATGAAAGTTAAAGAAAATTTAAAAAAATATTTATTAATAATTGGCGGTTTTTCTTATTTTCATAAGATAGCTTTTATTTAGTTCATTTTACTAATATTTTATTTTACTAATTTACTAATAAATTGTAAGATAAATAGAAAAAGTTTTAGCAATATATATATATATATATATATATATATATATATATGTGTGTGTGTGTGTAACTAGCTTTAATATTGCAATAATAACGAGGAACAATAATCTACATTAAAGATGCATAAATTTATTGAATATAAAGTATATTGAAAACAAACAATGATTTTTAATTGCCGAGCAAATCAAATTTTTATTTTTTATTAAACGAAAATACAATTTATATACAAATATTATTAATATTACCTTCATGAAAAAAAACAATTATGGTTAAATAGATAGGACTAAATAAAATAATTAATGTACAACAAATAGTAATATTCAACTAAGTTTCATTCCAAAGATATTTAGATAAAAGTTCTAATACTCGAAATAAACAATTTCAACATAAATAGATCACTTTAAATTATGAAAAAATATAAGTAAATTTTAACACAAATGATTTGCTTCATTCGCATTAGCATAAATCATTACACACAAATAAATTTATTACACCCAGAAATCTTGTTTGCTAAGCCATAAACATTTTCGTATTCAAATACCATAAGTATATAGTAAAGAAAAAGTATTATTTTTATGGAGTTCTAGAAGTTATTCGAACTCTTATTTCTCATTTGAAAAAAATATTGCAACTTTTGCAAGAGGATTTTATTTATGTCAATCTAGTGATAGATTAAAAAAATATTTATGGTAATATTTGTGAGATTCAATTGATCAAATATCCTTTAATATTAAATAATATTAAGTGAAATTAATGTATAATTAAATTAAAAGAAAATATAAGCACGAAAATAAAAAATTCTTGACGAATAAAATTATTATGAATTTAAATTAAAAAACAATATAGTCTAGATATATTTACTACAAGTATACAGTAAGATTTGTGTATTATATTTTATTTTTGAAGAGTGTACAAAAAAAAAGAAATTGATAGCTGCACCTTTAAACGGTAATGTATATGAAAACAATGTAAATATGATTGATGAAATAAAAATATTGCTGATCGTTTAAAGTCTGTTAAATAATAAGATGAAATTATACAGTAAAAAATATATAGTATATGTTATATTTCAAATAGAATGAAAAACAAAAATTATAAATACATTTTTAAAGATAATGTCACATGTATATTAAGTAATTGCTTATTGTTTGAAAGATAGTCAAAGGTAACGCACTTCCTATTTTATTTTCACTTACTGGATAAATTAAAAAACTTAGTAAATAATTTACGAAGAATATAGAATTCACCCATAAACGAATTATCAAGGTTGTAAATCTGTATACGAGAAATAGTTAGCAAATGATGGAAGGAGATAGAGATCATTCACTAAGAAAGACTTATCTAATAAATACGTCCCTTATCGAAAAGAAGAATATATGCGAATGATGATGAAAAGCGGGCGATTATGTAACGTTCCGCTCTCATTCGAAAAGGCCTGAATAATTCTTGGTACTGAACTTTTATACTTATGGCAAATATTGTAAATTCAATGTATCGAGTCTTACGCACACCGAATAGACATCCAATACGAGAAACTAAATAATAAATAGAACTAAATGAAACAGCAAAAGAGAAAGTGATACAGAAAAAGAATTAAAGTAAGAGACAGAGAGAGAGAGAGAGAGGAAGAGAGAGTGCCCTCGTGCGTTTGATCAATAGGCGGAGGAGAAGCGGTGAAGGATCATATAAGGCTTACCAATTTTTTTACATCGACGCAAATTCTTGATACCCTGACATTTAATATCGCGTAATTACTGTAAATGTTTGTTACTCTTGGGAGTCGGTAAGAGTTAATTCCGATGCTTAAATTTCAATAGCTAAGAAAATTGGATTTCTATGCATGCGTATTTTAAAAGATTTCTTTAACTATTTTTGCAATCAACGAATACCTAGCAATTGCAATTTATATTTCCAGAAGAAGATAATGCGTGTAAGAAGGAGGTAGTAGAGTAAAGAGACTCCAAATAAGGGTAATTAATGATTATGTAGATTTCGAAGAAACTACGGTGTACAAGGAATAGAGTTTTTAGACTTACAATAGAGATAATTTTAATGATTTTATGCAATGTCTCACTACAGAATATGAAAAAAAATACTTCTGTGCATCAGTAATTTTAACCAAATTTGTGCTAAATCATATATATTCGGAATAAATAAAGAAAGTAAAATAATTTTCTATAAATTAATATTGTTTAAGATTAGAAATAAGAATTGAAAATAATTATTGAAAGTATGAAGGTGCTAAATTAAGTAAACTATTTTAATGATAAAAAATCGCAAACAAAACATCTAAGCATCGTATAGTAATTTTAATTGTATCACTATCTACGATAAAATATTAAAAAATTCAAGTGATTAATAATAATATATTGTACAGATAATTTAAATTTATTATTGTTATTTAAAGTAATAAAATGAAATATTGACTACTCATATTTACTTACGTGGATTGTATTTTTGTTTTAGTGTTACTAATGACCATTTTGCATTCCTTGATTATTAATATTTATAAAATATTTATAAAACATAATAAATGATCAAGAATATTAGTTTCCTTTGATGTACAACATATTTCTCAGCTTATGAAAATTATAAAAAGAGATCCATTTGTATTTCAACTTTTTTTATTTAAGTATTATTGAATAAGGACACTTTTAATTTGATTAAAACTTTCTTTTCAATAATAATTACTAAATATAATATAAGATGTGAATATTAACTTTGACGATGAAAATCATTGCTGCATCCTGATAAGTTACATAAAAGATTCAACCAAACAGATTTTTTGTAGTTTATATAACATTTATACGAACAATCAGAGATTTTTTTTATATACTAAAAGAGTTGTTGACACCGATTGTATTTCAGTGTTTCATAGGTTTTCTTTAATATTTAGCGTACATACATACATTATCGAATTAACTGCTTTTATTTGATCACAACTTTGTACATATAATACAGAATAATACAGAAAATATGATACATTTATCTTCCTTATCTGCGCAATTTAAGCATCGTGCAATTGGTATTTACTTTTTCAGATTTTATGTATTGTGCCTGTATGCTGTAAATTTACATATTTCGAAAATCATTAATGTCGATAATCAAGTGATATATGCGTTCCATTTAAATCAATACATATGAAAAATATTGTCAGCTTTAGAGCACTGTGAAATGCATATACCATACACTATAAATAAATCTTACACATACAAATTAATAAATGTATTTTGATGAAAGAATGAGAAGTTTTGTAACGCAAAATTTAAAAATGCATTTTATGAGATTCACTTCTAGAGTCTTTGGCAATATACGAAGATATGAATATTCTGATCGTCGCACTGCGAGCTTCTGATAACTTTCCACTGACGGGCGAGGAGAAGTTCGAGACTCATTGTCAGTAATTGTTCGGATTATCCTGGAGATACATACCCACTTGTTTGCCAAGATCACGCTGAAATTCTTGCACATTCTTTTGCGATTGCTAAAAAACATAAAATTCATTTGTAAATAAATTGAAAAAAAAAATTTTAATGATTAAGTGCTATTGAATGGGCTTGTCACTTTTACGCCAAGGATTATTTAGTATAAAAAGTATAAAAAGTGAAGATAATGTTTACTGTTAAAACAGCATTTTTGAATTTTTACCCACGATATTTCGTCACGATTATGAAAAGAGGAATTGCATTTTTCATTCCCCCGTTGTAATCCAAGATAGTTCAAATTTATTTTAATTAATTGAAAATCTACTCATTAAAAGTAATATGTTATTTTGAAATGTATTCTTTTTAACGAGAAACTTTCAAGATAACGATCTTTGGCAATAATTTCGTCTTACAATTCGTTGTTAAATAAAGTTATTACATTTTGAAAGATTTTCAGAACCAACAATTATAATGTAAATAATCTTATACAACAAATGCCTACAGGTTACCAATTCTTTTGAATTGTGTGATATTTAATTTGATTACTAGCTATTTGCAGAATATCTATCAGTACATTATTATTCGTATAACCGCTACACGTGGATTTTAATTTACGGAGAATATTTGTAATATTAATTAAAATATAATCGCTTCAGACCGAATAAAAAGTATTTCGATAAAAATCGTATGCATACAATTTTCTTTCTTTTTTGTTTAAAGCAAAATTTTAAATAATTACCAGCACAACCAAGATAGATATTGCAAATATATTAGCACCTATTTGCAACCTAATGAAAAGTAATTTTGAGGTTGAACTTGCGTAATGTTAAAATCACTTTTCGCAATCGCCCCTATAAGCTTGATCAAATAAATTATTATACTATGTGCTATTTTCATTCAAAAGCCATTGGAAAATACAGAATAAAACAATCGAACAAAATCTAGAGCAATTTTCCGAATTTGTTACTTCTTGATTTTAATTTAAATTTTCATTATCATTTAAATAGAACTATAATAAAATTCATTTCTTTCCCATTTATACTCTATATTATACATATATATATTAATTAAATTCAATTATTATTAACGTGATAATGTGAATTCGACTTTTACAGAATACATAGACAGAAATTATATGGATTTTAACTCTTTCTTCGGAAAGCAAAGAACGAAGAACTAAAAACAATTGCATTTTTATTTCTTCTTACAATTAATTAATATATATTCTAATATTTTCCTTAACACATATCGCACTTCGTATTAATTATATGTTAAAATAATTATTTCCGAAAAACACTTAATGTATGATGACACCAGAGACCAACTAATTGGTCAAAGCATACATCTGCGAGCATTTAATGCCAACTCTCACTTGTGTCGATTTCGCAATAATACATACGCGTGTGCTGAAAATTAAATGTTGTTAATAAAATTTTATTATTCATAATTATAAAAATTACGATTGCAGAACTACAGAATCGAGTATCCCGTTATTAATAAAAAATATTCTTTCTTATAAAAATATTTAAAATTTAAAAATAAGACTAGGACAGTATTAATCATCGAAATTGATTGTAGCCATTACATTTGATTTTATAAGTACCCATATTTTCAATATAAGTTGTAAATAGTAGTTTAGTGATAATTAGTAAGCGGAAATAATTATCAGAAAAAGTCATGTTAACCAATTAATTTTCTACATGAGCATACATTTTGTGGTCTGTTACGATTTAATTAATTTCGCAAAGCATAATAATTTGATATTACTTATACCTATTTCTTATTACGCATAATGTTACGTGTAAGAATTTTTAAGTCGAATTTTATATATAAAATAACAAAATAATCAATAAGTCGAAGATTTTTACACGTTCAAGATTTTATACAATAATTAAGCAAACGTTCGCATAATTTTTTTATTCATCAATATTTCAATCAAATAATGGTTATTTATATAAATTGTATAATTATATTTTTGAATACTAATATCCATAACGAAATTTTTGAAATCATTATTCACGTTAAATATACATATAATAATATGTTACCGATCGTTTTTTGCCTTTTAATTCAAATTTTAAGTATCTCATAATGAGCATAGGATCACATTACCTTAATAGTTCATTAATTTATTTTGCTTGCTTGTTTACTTATGATAATAATTATTTGAATTAAATTTGGAAAGTATCTTGTAATTATATGTATGTATATCTTGACAGTGAAATATAGATAATAATAAGAATTCAGAAAAATAAAGTAAGGAAAATTTAAACAGAGGTTTATGAAAGTAAAAAAAAAAAAATACCCACGTTTATTAATAAATGAATTAATTTTAATAATTTCCAATTTTATTAATTTATTAAGAAAAACTTGTTTCAAAAGACACAGGCGTACACACGTACGTATCGTCTACTTAGAAAGTCAATTGATTGTTTCGAAACAAGCTTTTAATGACTTTTAAAAGTAGTACGTTTTTCGCTATAGTATATTAAAACTGCAATGATATTTATTGAAATTGAGAAAAGCATTTAGTTTGCTATTCACAGCTCTTAAATAATTAAAGTACAACAACAAGATAATTGCTATCACAAAATTCTTCTAAACTTATAATAACTGAATGTAATTGCCCTTCTTGTCATAGAAGAATATTACTTGTTTATTAAAGAAGAATATTACTTAGGAGGATTGTTTGATTATCATTTATTACGATGATATAAGCAGTATAAAACTAGTGAGCTGTAGTTTTTGTAATATATAAACATTTGTTTGCCCCATTTTTTAAATATAGAAATTGAATTTCAATTTTACGATTTTTAAAATATTGTTGATTGAAATAGACAGTTTCATAATGCATTCCACTATGCATAATTTACTGAATTCTAGATATTATCACGTACAAAAGTTTTGCTAAATTTTGGTTCACAAAAGCCAACATTAGGTAAAAAAAAAAAAAAAATTACGTCGACGTGCTTAATGCCTATTACGTAGATTAATATTAACAGAGACGAAATCCACGTCAATTTACAATAATTCTAATAAATACAGATTATTTTATTAAATCTTATAGATAATAGCGTGGCAGGGGCTTTATTAACAGTGGCAATAAATACGATTGACGTATTGTCGGTAATGGAAAGAATCAGTGTTGTCAGTTCATTAGAGAGACAGAACTTTAAATGTGTCCTCTAAGATAGTATTTCTGATGTCAGTAAGTCAAACACTTTATCGGGCTAATAATTATTCTTATTGCTAATTTTCGATAAAATCACGACTTAGTATTGAAATCCATTTAACGCTTAAAAAGAAAGCACTTATTTCTCATTAAACTTTAAAATTGGACGAAAGTGCACGAAGGTGATCGTAGCACCGAGTGTCAATGAAATTGTTCCTCAATAATAGAAGCGAAACGCGGGCTCAAGAAGGAGCCAAGCCAATTACGCATAATAAGTTAAGGTCTGAAATTGGAATTAATCTCTTACATTAATAGCGTCACGCCATTCGATATTGAATAGTCGGACAAGGCCATTGACGTTCCTCCTAACGAGGCTCAGCAGCAGCGGTCGAGTTAGCTTGAACTCGGGCTCTTCTGTCATTGTCTCGGTATCGCTCTCTGTCCTATTCCCTGGAGGGACCATCGCTTTTGTCTTAAGGCTCGCCAACTTTTGCTTTCTCGGACTTGACTCGTTTGGAATGCTCTCATTTATAATTTGGCTGATCTGCTGGATCGCCGAGCGTGTGTCGTTGAAAGTCTGAGGGGACAAAAGAGCGCGCAAGTCGCTGCCTTCCACTTATTTTTCATAATTTTAATGGTTTTTGGCGTTATCATTATGCATACGCGCCTTCCTTTACCGGACAATGGGCTTGTAAGAAGAGTTATGATGGTTGGAAGTAATTGTGCTTGAGATGATGATCGAGAGGGATGGGGTTTATTTAATAGGCTATCGTATGTACATCCGTTCGATTTATTTAGCAACGGAAACGTAGAAAATATTATGTAGTAAGCGTATGCTATTAAACTCGAACATTGGATAAAAAATAAGTATTATTACATTCAATGTGAGTATAGGCTACGTTTACTACTACTACTACTACTATTAGTATTAATAGCATTAATCATTATTAATTAATTAGCATTATTATTATTATTGCTATTAATGGTAGTAATAATCGAGAATGATGAGAGGAATGCAATAATACATTATGCATTAGTTGCCACTCATATCGAATGCTCAACATTTAACTATTCGTTTACATTTTTAAAATCTTTTCCAACGTTCCAATATTGATGCTATTTAATATTATAATATTGTTCTTGAATGCGACTTGATTATTTCAAAAGACTTAGCGCTAAAATAGCGAGCATAATTTTTAAATAGTTATTTTACGTACGGATTGATGTGAATAAGCGCGAGTTATTGGCGTGAAAATAAAGTGCTGCAGTTAAATGGTAAACTTAAAGTTAAAAATAAAAATAATGATAATATTACAATTTACGTTATCCAGGAAATTCTTTTATAAACAAAAGAGATATGTAAACGAGCAGTATAAGTATTTCTTCGTAAAGAGTAAATTTACGAATCTGATATTGCCGTCTACTTGTTCTGAAAAAAATATCAGTGCTCTGGATGAACTCGGGTAGGAGTCCCTCGAGCAAATAATAACCATAAAAACTGGTAATGAAACTGGTGTGGTATAGTAGTGTAGCGCACGTAATGCTTTCTGAGCGCTTTGCTTATATTACTTCATAGAAGCCGTCTCTCTCTCGTTGTTTTATAATTTTCAAGGTCTACAGAAGGAAAAAATGTTTTAAGGTCAAGCAGGTAAGAAAAAAATAATAAAGAAGAATAGGATACGTAACTGATTATAATAGCCGAAGTAAGCAGGTCAAGTGAAGTGATAGAATTAAAAATAATAGAGAATAGATGCTATCTTATAATCACAAGTTATGCATATAAACAACAATATGCTTGAAGAAATAATAACCCACCATTTTTCAGGGCCATGCAGCTAAATAATAGTAAAGCATTTAATCAGAAATATTATTGATTTTAGAAATGACCAAATGATTCTCCAGGTTATTTATTATTTATTTATATTTATAAATATGTTTATTATTTATTTGTAGTCTTGTTTATTTTATTTATATATATAATTCTTTATTCATAATATTTATTGATATTAACCTGAGAGATTTTAGGAAATTATTTTAATTCACAGCACTGCTTAGTAATATTATATATTTGTATTCGAATTACGTACAAAATTTAGAATTGATCGATATCAATTACAAGATAAAATAATAGTATTAGACAAAGTTTTATCAAAAACAGTAATAATAATATTATTGGCATATTATTTTAAATATTCATAATTAAACGATTAATAATTTTTAATTCACAGATTGCGGTAATTAGTAGCGTTAATATCTGAAATTTATTTTAGAATTAATAGTAATTAGGCATCAAAATTATATGATTAAGAAATGATCAAAAATCGAAACAAGTAGCTATAGTTAAACAACAAACTAATGAACTAACTTACGCTATTTTTTTTTCCTTCTTTTCAAAAAATAATATACTTATAACACCATTTTATTTGCTTTATTAAAAATTTCATTATTTTCTTCATTTATTGTATTGACATTCTTAGTGTCTCGTATCTAAATCTTTCTACTTATTAAAAAATAAAATTAGGTATATTGAAGAATGAAGTAATATAAACATTTTTTGTCTTTTAATATTCATATCTTAATGTAACGTTACAAAATTTTTAAATATACAAAAATTCATTTCTATTATTTAATTAAATCGTTTTGAATGAATATATAGGAGACAAATATAGTTATTTGAGCATAATAAACGGTAGTTAAGTATACATTATTTAACTACTTTAAATGCTTTAAATACTTCAATCTAAATGCTGAAAATTAGAGAAATTATCAAGATTTATTATTGTATTTCAGTAAAAATAAATTTGATCTAACTAACAAACTTTTCGTTTAAACGATTAAATAGATTTAATAATGCTTCTCTGAGTGATATTTTAATTAATAGTTCATATATTAGATGGTTTATTATAATTATGTATTAATTCATTTTTCTTTACCATTATAAATATTATAATGTAACATAAATACAGCACTTAGTGAAATTTAAATATTATTTTTAATCAAAGTATGCACATTTCAATTCAATTATATATTTCAATCATAATATAATGTAATAAAATATTTCTTGCCCCTAAATCCAAACCTAAACATATAATATATTAAAAAATATATAATAAATAGTTTTCTATAAAAAAATTGTGAAGTAATTTAATAACTAAGATGCAAAAATGTTAAGCTTCTTATGAAAAGAATATAATACTGCCAACAGAAATATTGTGATATTATTATAAATTAAAGTATAATTTTGAAAATATAGTATACAGATGGTTTTATTTTCTCAGTGATGAAATGTAAAATAAGAAAAGATCTTTCCAGATTTTATTTATCATGATATTTTATAATTAATAAAATAACATAATGTGTTATGAACGTCATGTAATGAGTGTATTATGGAAAAAAGCTGTTGTAGACTATATATATTTCATTTATATAATTCGAAAATTTTTATTTCAATATACCATTTAGATGATTTAGTGATTTCGTAAAATGAAAGAATATAATTCATTCTTAATTAATCAAGGGAAATTATAAGGAATATGAAATAAGTCACTTAAAATAAATTAGCTGTCTCAAAATAATAGAAACATAATATAAACATCTTTATAATTACGTTATTAATAAAATATAATGTTAATAATGTAAAATGTGGGAAGATAAGAAATAATATCATTGTTGTTCTCACTATGTGATCGAGATTTAACTATGTATTACTAAAATTTATGTAAATATTCTTATTGTTGTCATCGTTGTTATTATTATTTGTCCAATAGGAATGAGAAAATACAAACAATCACAATATATTCAACAGATGCTTTACCAATGCAATTTAAATTTTTCTGTTTTTTATAATTCTCTAATAAGATTTATTTCTTCCATTTAAGAAAGTGATATTATTACTATTTTATTTTTACAATGAAATTAGAATTATAGTCGGGCTATATGATCTATAAAGATTTTGTAGAATTGTCAATTTGACCACAGAATCGTTGATTTCAAAGCATTTTTTTCTTGGTTAACCGAGAAACGTTACTTATAGTGACATGTAGTTTATAGTCTTTGGACTCGAGTGAAAGTAAAGTCATAAAATATAGATGAAAAAAATATTTATAAAGAAATGTTGATGAATGTATATTTATTCTTAAAGTACATAAATAATCTATTGCTTATATTCATTGTATATTTATAATCGTTTGTAGCGCCGCCTTTGTTCGTTATGGAGACACCAACAATTAACATAAATCTTTCTTACCGACCTCCGTCGATACCATATCAAACTTTCTCTCATGAATTCCGATGTTTTTAAGTTATCTTGCAATTATGGATACGTCAAAAGTAAAAAAAATCACACTTCGTAGGCTCTCATGTATTCACATAGTTTCAATTTATTAAGTATAAAAATAATACCATCGTAAAATTTAAGAAATTAATTGAAATCATTTTTTATTATTAATATTAGAGAGCATTTGCTCGAAAAGGTTTTAATATTACTTATAATGTCTTATGTCTCCCTATATATATATTTTTTTTTTTCCTATTCCAGCTATTATTATAATTTACACTGAATATAATATATGCGCAATGTCACAAAAATACGATAATGTTAATACCAAAATGCAACAAAATTAAAAAACCTTAAAAGTACGTCCCACTTTTGCATTTATGCAGAATAGAGATGAGATAGAATGTAGATGAGAAAGATGGAAAAAAATTCTTCCTATTCAATGTTTGCGCGTTTCGTCATTTCATCAATCGTAAGAATTCAATAATAAAGATAATGAGATACCTCGAAGGTGACCCTAGCCAGTGTCCAAAAGAAACCTGGTTTCTGTTTATCCGCTGGCTGTCTGGCTCCCCTTGAGCGCTGTTGCAACTGCTGCAGGCCATTGGAGTAATTATCGACACGTGGGCTTCTCCTTTCGATCTTCCTGGGCCGTTCAGCTTTTGACGAATGTGCAAGGACGTCGTACATCTCCTCCTCCTTCTCGTCCTCGCTGGTGAAGCGTGCCTGTGTGTCGAAGCGAGTGAGGTCGTCGACTTCCAGGTACTTCCTTTTACCGTCAATACGCTGTTGCATGGCTGAGTCGGAGGAGGCGAGACGGAGGATCGTCGCCGCAAATAAAATCCATACTAAATTCTCGACCTGCCATGGCTTCGAATTCATCTGCAAATTGGCAAATGATTACTTTTTACTCCAAGTCGTTAATGGCGTGGTTCCCACGACATTCTCAAGCGGCATTTCGTTATTTATTTTTATAATGCGAGTAAATGGCGGTGAACAAGTTTTAAAATGTGATTGAGATTAGTTGAGCTTGGACTATGCAGTTGAAAGGCAATTTGTACTTTGGAAGCAGACATTGACCTTTGCAATTCATCCTCTTGAAAATTTATCTTATACACTTTGCATTATAGCGATTATTATTTCAATTTAAAATACGACTACAAAACGTAATTAAAATCATTTACAGAAATTGATTTTACGTAAATTGTATTTGTTATTTGTTAAATACGCCTTGCAATTATTGTCTTTCATATTATTTAAATATAAGAATCCTTTAATCAATTAAAAATACTTCGTGTGGTTCTATATATATATATATATATATATATATATATAACTTTATGTATTCAATCTAAATAGCTAGAGAAAGTTTGTATTCTATTTTTAGGATAATCCATTAAAAATTAAATTAATAAATTATTGATTTGATTGATATGTGAGATTAAATTTTTCGAAACTTGCGAGGGAAAATGATTTATTTAACAATATTTTATTATTTATTATTACATTATATCGGCCTTTTAGTCATATTTCGCTTTCAAATCGATGATTAGTAAAAGTAGAGTGGTTATATTAAAAGCTACCAAGCAGTGATACATTATATACCGGTTCGTTAACTAATTTTATATTTATGTAGATTGAAGATATTATATGCTTTGCAATTAAATCAATAACATATAAAAGTCGACTATCCTACCAAACTTTTACACTATTATAATGAAACAGTATTTGAATACTATAGAAAGTTAATATCTAATGTAGTGAAATTCGAGCAAAAGGAGTACCAAATCTATTGAATTCTCGAAAGTATGGAGACTGAAAGCAATTTCTAGATTCACACATATTTGACTAATCGTTCATATATGAATAGCAGAATAACAATAAAAATGATAAATCATTTCCACAGCAATAAATGCATATACTTTGGCGCAAACTTAGTAAAATAGTCAATAAAATGTTTCTATCTAATTCAAATGATTTGCGAACAATAAATTATATATATATATATGTATATATATATATATATATATATATATA
>JAPYYT010002191.1:0-19813 GCA_030522565.1 Ceratosolen corneri | reverse complement strand
GGGGTCGAGGGAGGCTGGGGACGATAGTCGTTCGGGGCCACTCGACGACTGTACGCAGCACAGAGAGAGAGAGAGAGAGAGAGAGAGAGCCAGTATCGGAAGGATGCATAAAAAGCGGAAGGGAAGAGAGAGAGAGAAAGGCGAGGGGAAGTGGATGGGCCGTAGGGCGGACGGCAAAGGGACGGAGACGAGCCTTCTGGAAATGGCAGCTATTCGAGGGGCAGAAGCTGTGGGCCGAGGGTGGCTGGGAGGAGGGAGGAGAGTGGCCGTGAGTGTGGTGGTGGTGAGGGTGTCGACTATGCGAGCCTCTCCTCGTGTTGGCGTATTTATTCTTTCAGCCCACGTACACGGCGCAGGCTAACGCGCGCGCAAAGTTATAGATTTTCCCTGCGCGAAGATTTTGGTCGTTGGGTTGAGATTGGCCCCAAGACTCGGTGGGCGTGTGGGTGTTGCCGGCCTCGCTGACTCCTCACGACGACACATCTGCGATAAAAGCCGATCTTATCTTACGTCGGGAGCTGGTGGGAGAGGGGAGGCGAGCGAAAGCGCGCTTACGCATGTCTGCGCATTCTGGCGCGGAAAGCATTCCAAGTGCGCAGCGAGACACACAAAGCTCGGAAAGACGAACCGAGTGGATGAGCGAGCGGCGGGCTGGCGGCCGGTTGGGGGGATGGGGGTGGGGGGATGGAGGGAGTGGAGAGAGGGCGACAGGCCTTGCGATTTAGGGAGCTGGGAAGGGGGGACGGCTTGAAAAAGAAGGAAAGAGAGAAACACGCGATTATTCGAGTTGAGGCTCGTCAAGTCGAGTGGGACAGGTTGGTAGGCATAGCCTACCCGGCACCATCCTGGCCCATCTCACCCTCCTCCCTGCCTCACTAGCAGCCACATTTGTTGGCTCATTTTTCTCGCACGCGCGCTCCGCCATCCAAAAGTAATGGCTAAAGTTCGTGAGTGGCAGCGGGATGCGCGCGAGATAAGAAGGAGATCGAGGCGCGGTTGTAGCTCGAGATAAGGATAGAGATAAAGGAGAGGCAGTATAGGTCGAGCCGCTTGCAGGCACGAGTTGGCAAACGTCCAAGCAACCCCGAGCGATTGGCTGTTTGAGAGCGCGGCGCTTCGGCCGGGCGTGGGTCGTGGTGCGGGGCTGTAAAGGCGGGTGGGGTGGGGTGGGTTGGATGATGATGTAAACTGGGGGGGATGGGGGTTGAGGGTGGTTAGGCCAAGTCTTTGGAGACGCGGGCTGGCACTTGGCTGAGGAAGTGGCTGCCATTAGGGCGCTGGGATATTTGCCGAGCGAATGCAGGTCCTCGTGCTCGCGTGTGTGTGTAGGTGCCCCGGGAGTGCCATAATAGTGTCCCGTCGCCGAGCCGCCCGAATTAATGGCCCTCGCGACGAATGGGCGCGTGTGCGTGCCGGTAATGAATGATTAGGTGGTGCGAGAGGTGTCGGAAGCAGGAGAGCCCCGGAGCTTCCGGCGTTCTGGCCCGGCGTTCTCGCCACACTGGGGGGATGGGCAACGCGGATGAGTGGGCCGTGGTCGACGGGGGGTGCGGGAGGTGGGGTGCGGGAGCGGTGGGGGAGGGATTGCTTTGGAAGGCGAGGGTGCGGGCGCTATCGGTGTGCCCCGTTGCCACGTGGTGAATTATTGAGGGAGCTCGAGCCCGCATCTATGGCCTTGTTAATATGCCGGACGAGAGATAATGGTCTCCATGGTTCTGGATATTGTTGATGCTGCTGGGTCAATCGTCGGGCTTTCTCCTTTTTCCCATTTCCTTGGCGTCCGATTGTTTGGTGGACGCGCGCACGTGAATTGGGCGATTGTTATGTTCGGGGTTGTGCATGGACGCGCGCGGGGGGGCGGGAGTTTGGCTGGGACGTTAAATTATAATCGATTAGTCGGGACATTTGTTCTTGCGGAGATGGAGGGTTTAATTTATTAAAAAAAGGCGGGTAGGATCGTTGGGCCGAAACAGCGGGCCGAGTTCTGGTCGCGGAGGATCTGCGGTGGCAGTTTGAGGAGGATCGATTTACTTGCCGATAAATCATCGAGATTAATTAGTGGGAGTATTGTGTTGTTTGGTAATAAGTTGGAGTAATATCGTAGTGGGGGAAAGTTGTAAGGATTACTTGTACGATTCGCTTGCTCTTTTGAGAGGGCGAAAGGCTTTTGATCGATCGACGTGGATCGATTTTCAAGTCCATTAGGGCTCTTGGGTGGCGACGTGAGAGACGTGAGAGAAAATAAGCTGACGAAACACTGGTTTAAATTTAAATTTCGCCTACAATTGTATATGAATAATGGAATGTTTTTTTTTAGGAAAAATAATGGGCGAGGTGAAGTCTTGGAATTTCAACAACAGCAACAAAAAACTTTCAATTTTTCTCTCTTTCTTTAATGGCAGCTATAGTATGGCATAATGGAGCGAGCCTTTTTAAAAAAATATTTCTCCGCTGCGGTATAAATTATCACCTATTAATCTTCGCGGGGAAACACATTCTCATTAGTCATATACCTATAAACACACACACACACACACACACACATATATATGTATATGTATATATGTAAATTTTATTAGTCAGGTATATGGGAGGATTTTAAATGTACATTTTTCAAGCGCTATTGTTCGTTGGGAGTTATTATGTATTTTCTTTGTGAAAATTGGCATATAATTTAGCTTGAAAATTTAAGAAATTTAATAAATCGAAAGATCTCTAAGCACATTCCATAAAAGTGTCATTCTATAAAAGTGGTAAAGATTTTATGAAAATTCGAAACGAATGAAACCCGGAATTGTTCAATTTCTCCTCCTAAATAATTCTAAAAATCTAATTTCAAGATAAACGCGCTCAAAGTTTTAATATCCATAATTCTTCGATGCGCCGCTTTCAACTACACGGCTTAGTACTCATTATTATCATTATTATTATCATTATTATTATTTTTGTTGATATTAGTCTGCTGGCTGATTCTTTTGTACTCTGAGAATACTTTGAGCAGAAATTAAACGCATTTTTCAAAAAACCTTAATAACCTGACAGCCTCCATAATCAAAAGTAAAGAATAAAAATTATAATTTCGAAGGCCGTTCAAATTATAATTGAAAGAACGACGACGTGTAATAAGTATGCTCCACAAAGATTGGCATCTTGCAAAAGCTTTTAAAGCATATAAATTGTCTTTTGAAACGCAATTATTAAATATGAATATAAATTAAATAATGAAAGATTTATCGTCTGTCGAAATTGATGTAGACTATTATTATCAAAAACCATAATTCTGCGCAACTTTAACATAACTCCGCTAGAGGAAGAATATCCGAGTAAGCCGATCGCTCGCATCGTAGATTATTCCAACTGCAAGACTATGATAAGTATTATTGAAATATGTAAAGAAAACATTTGGAATTTAATTGGTTTGTCAACTGGGGATTACGCGCACATTTAAATTTTAAAACAAAAAGTATTCACAACCGCTATTTCTATAAACAATGATGGAGAGTTATTTTCAAAGTAGATCGATCGTATAATTACAAATTAGAACCTAATAGTGTACAATGGAAAATTATTCGGGAAAAAATTTTATAGATAAGACCTAAGATATTTGAGGTTATCGTGGGCAAGAAGAAAAATGTGCATAACCTGTGACCTCCAGAATTTACGACAAAAGTGTTCAGTACTTTTGCTGTACAAAAAACTTGTGTGTATTTGTTACCAGTTTTGTGCAGCTTGCAGAAGAAAAAAAAATAGATAAATAAATAAAATTCACCTCAAATATTTATTTAAATGAAATATAGTGACGTATAGGGTAACTGTTTTTTTTTTAATAATAAAAAGATAAACACTATTATTTAGATTTTTATAATCCTTAGCAATGCCGAAGACATAAACTTGGAAAAATCAAATCCCCTGCATTACTATTTTTATTCCTTAAACTTGTAATGAATTTCTATAATGAACTGCAACTAATTAAAAATATACAAAATCTCGAAATATTATTAATCGCTAATTATACCGGAACTTTATTAAAAGTCAAAGTATTAAAGACTTTATCGTCTTTATTAAAAATCATATATTAAAATAGGTTAAAATTAGGGATGAAAATTTTCAATCTACTCGTATAAATAATTTAGAAATAATAGCGTGACATTAGTATGAATTAAGGAAAGCAATAATATAAAATTTTTCATGTTTATACTGAAATTATGCTCAAGGTTGATTAATTCCGAGTGATTATAGAGTCCAGAGCTAATAATAATGACGAAAGGTGTCATGAGAAAGAGACAAATTATCCCAAAATCGAAGACTTTCAAAGATATTTAATTAAAAGAAATTTTGTGTGCACATGTATATTTTCATTAAAGGTATGAAATTACATCGATCCCATGAAACTAGTTGAACGAAAATATAATAAACAGAGTGGCGAATTAGGTCGATTGAGACACCGCTACGATAAAATTGATGAATTGAAAAATATTGCCAGCGCGGGGGGAGGGGATCTATGAATATGGAGCAGCTCGGCGAGATAAGAAAAATTGGGCTCAAATAACGGAATTAAAGAGAAAAAGTGATATATTGAGGAGAATGCGCGAAATAAATTTATAAAAATGCTAATTAGCTTTCGAAACTAAAGTATTATACAATCAATTGTACGATCCGCTAATTAGTATTTAAGAATATAGAATAAGAAGAACGACTAAATGTTTATCGAACGATTTTATGATTCTTTCGGTACTTAATAGCACTTATAATAAAACTTATTATATAATGCCAATTTATCTTCCGAGCGCGAATGTAAAAATGCAAATTTTTAAAAAGAAATTTCTTCTAATCTCCACGGTACAACCGAGAATTATTACGCGCTATTTTGCTAAAACTCATTTTACGTAATAACAATTTGTCATGACAGTCCAACAACGTTTTCTTACAATGCTACAACTAATAATACTCGTGTAAAATAATGCGCCAAGCTTTGAAACATAAACGTTGAGGAAAAGTTAATATATTGAAGTGCTTGCAAGAGCTGAAGCTAATTTATTATTGACAAACCCATTCTCGTAATCTCCATTATTTACACAAATATCGTAATCGGGAGATTAATAGTTGATGAACATTTTACGACGTGTACGTACACAAATTAATTAGTTTATCAAAATCACGTAACGAATCGCGTGCATTTAATCCACAACTTTCACGCAATTTTCCTAATATTATTCACTTATGTGCATCAAATGAATGCAATTGGCCACAAGAGAAAGAAAAATTTCCTCTTAATGACTTTACTCTCTTAATACCGCTCCTTTAAAATTGTCATTTCAACTGATAATTGCAGTCATTTCAAAGGGATGATGTTTTTTTTTTTTCTATTTCTCAAGTAAAGGCACTAACACGATTAATAATACTCAAAGTACTACGACGACAATTACTATTGCTCTCGGATATTTATATAAGCGTACGTTGGGGCCGCCTTACTTTACCTTATTATAATATCTTTAAGTATTCTATCTAATTTAAGCTTTCTCCGAACTTCTTATATCATTCCCAATATATAGTGGAGATAAAATTATATAATTGGCTAAACTTGGAGCGCATTATGAGTGAAGTCTGAGAAGTCTCGTGTCAAATGGGAAAATAGCCAACGAAAGACTTTATACATCAACGATCTTATAATCTGCGGAGATAATAATGTTAGAATTTAGATGCGCGAAAGACGTTCGATTTCCGTTCTCCAGACCTTACAATTAGCGCAAAGCACTTCCAATGTAATTACCGAAGCGCTATTCGCCTCGAAGGCTTTCGCCTTTTCTGAAATTGCAGTTTGAGCAGGCGAGCCGCTTATTTGTTATTATATGGCAAACTAAATTAGCATTGTTGCATATTTGACAAAGACAAGCAGGGGGGAATGCGGGGATAGGAACGAAGAGGATAAAGTCAAACGAAGAAGCAAAAGGGGCAGCGGCAGGGTTAAAACTGCCAAAGATTTTGTAAATCCAAAGTGAAATAACTCAAAGTGTGGGCTGTATTTGTTTGAATGAAAAGTATCTGAATTGCAGCTTACGAGCAATATTAATTCGGTTTTATTTTACACTTAGGCAAAGCAATATCCCGAGATAAAATGGCGCCCCTAGTGACGTGAAAAATTATTCGCGCTACCAAGAACTCCATTTGCATATATTTACATAAATCATCTAATGTAATGTAACGTATAGGAGTTACGCATGTAAAATATTGTATAATAGTATTGTTAAGATGGTAATTTCATTCAAGGTCGTAAGTAGATCGTTTCAACGTCGTTTCTTGGGACGCCAATTTGTCAATTAGACATAATCGCTTGGACGAACTTATTTCGGTGTTGCAGCTTATCGAAAATGTTTACACGGCTCGTATTCACGAAATGTTACATTGGTAACAGTGCACCTCGTATGTTTCCAGCACAGCTACAATATCTCATTTATATTACCAATTGTCTAAAAATGGCTCGGAAATGTCATCTTACGCGTTAATATTATGCAGTGATGTGTAACTGAGAATACAAGTTATCCACAGTGATAAGAATGTGAGAGCACGATTGGACAATATTTACAGTGTAGAAATTTATGTAAATGATGAATTAATATTGCAAATGAAGAGTCGGTTAGGACAATGTAATGAATATTAGAAAATATTCTTGAGAAATATTCTGGTAAGGCAAGAAGCATTTGGTGGTTTAACGGCTACAATTATAAATACGTTTTTCTAATTATTAAGGGATTATAGCATTGTGTCATGTGGTTGCGTAACTTGCCAAATGACCGACCCTCGAAGAATAAAAAAATGTTTACGTGTTTGAGCATATCAGTGTTGTAAAAGGTACTTTATGCTTTCACAAAGCATGTAAGATGAACGAATTGTTCTTGTAAATAAATTTTCATTACGCACCATTAGGTGGATGAGAAGGTGGCATTATTATTGATATCCAACAACAACAACAACAACGACGACAATGGAACATAACATTGGACGTTAAAATCCAAATACCATGTGCAGCATAATATGTGGGATTTGTCTCTGCACATTGGTGCGTACTTTTTCAAGTGTAAATTGACGTTTGATAACAGTCAGGATGAATCTCTTTTGTTCGTATATATATGTATATATAAAATCTTGAATTTCTTTTAAAAACATTGTTTAATAGGGAGGAGATATTTTTCGAACGGCCTACCTACATTTGTTTCCGCTACATAACCTCGAATTGGAAAACGAAATGAATTTCATTTAGTGTAACGTGGTAATCGCGGAAAATTTCTCACGGGCGACTGACTATGATAGTCGGAAGAAATGTAGCGATCGCTGAAATGAGAATGCAGATGAAAGAAAAAAGAAAAGAAAAAAGAAAGAAAAAGCGTGGGCGGGCTGTTAGGGAAATGGAACACGAGAGTTGCGAATTGCGCGGGGCATTGGAGATTGAACGTTAACCGAGTTGTCGGCGGCTTAATGGGATTGTCAGCTTTCTTGCCGAAATCGTTTGGCCTAATGAAGCGCTGATGAAAAGATGGCACACCGAGTGTTGTTCCGCTGAATCTGTCATTTAATGAAATCCCGGGGCTGGTGGCAGCAGCTTACAATGTCTCCTACGTCGAGACAATAGAGAGTTTCGCTTTGCGCCAAAGCTGCTTTGTGCGCATGGAAGCCGAGCCACTTGAATTTTCTTCGATCTGCCAGTGCAATTGTGGGTGGAAGGGGGAAGGGCGCGAGCCGGTAATACCGCATGAATGTCAACGCGATGAGTGCTCGATCAGTCTTGGCTCGAGCGATGGCAAACACGAGCAATGCGTGGCCCAAATCAATAAACTCGCGTTTATTGACCATTAATTGCGCATCCGAGGGATCAATGGGAAGAAAGATCAAGTTATTGTAATGTCGGTAGATTCCCAATGCTTGGGGAAAGTTCAAGATATCCTGACGTCAATTCCCCGGATTTCTGAACAATATTATTTCCTACCTGATAAAGTACCTGTTTTATTTTCTATAGCTTTCCGCTCCAGTGGCGGTAGTGTTACACATACAAATAAAAGACTCGCTCTTCCATACGAAGTTCGCGCAAACTTCATAAATTTTAAGTAAATTTAGTAAGTAGCAGGAAGATTAAGTAAACTTTACACAATAGCGCGGAATTTTAATCCACATAAGGCTTACTTGCGCTTCCAAAGTAGGAATTGGCCCGCAAAATTGATAAAAAGTCGGAAAGTATAATTTAATTAAAATAATAAAACTCATAACTCTGAAACTCACTTGATTCGTCTAATTTTACGAATTGGACGCACAAGAATATTGCAGATTAATCAGTAAATTATGTGAGCATACTTTGAATATTTTATACTTTAATTAAAATAATATAAAAGTAATACAGTTTCTCTCAATTTGTAATGTGAAAGGATATGCAAGTGTATATTTTAGTTGGATAACCCTGAAATCGGATTAGATGCAAATTTGTCAAAAAAAAAAAGAAAAAGAAGAAGCAGATTGACAAAAAAAAAACGCACTTTTTACGTACAGGATGAATAATTTAATGTATTAAGCGTACTGTCGCATGTTGATTAAGGGGAGAAAAACATTTGTAATTATTTTCGCCCGTAAATAAATAAAAAGTCTATTTAAAATTAATGCCGACATTAGAATTTGATTATTCCACTACAATATTTTATATATAAATCGTGCTAAATTTCAATAATTCACGAGTCCCAAAACCCAAGTACTGTTTCTTTAAAAAAAAAAAAAGTATTATTGCACTGGAAATAGAAATCTATGCCTTCCGGTCGTGGAATACATTGGGAAAACTTTTTTTTTTTCTCGATAAGTAAGTTTTAAAAGGTTTTTTTTTTCACTAGAATTTCACTTTGTAAGGCTTTTGCGTTTTCTTCCCATAACGAAGAAGTACATTCTAGCCAAATATCTCACTCACACGGTAACATTAGCAATGTCCATATTTATTTGAGTGTTTTGTCCATTCTCAATATAAATCTCAATCAAATCCTCTTCCGCGGTTCTAAATGAAAAATGTTCTAAACGTAAATAGCCTCCGTACAATTTATTTACTTTATTTACAGTGCACGTGTGTGTAACGTTCACGTCAAGCAGAAATTGTAACTATGTATTTCCATTACATTTATTAACAAATGAATGCGTAATACAAAATTGATGAAAGAACTTGCGTAAAAGTTATATATTTTGGAGAAAAAAAAGTTTTTAAAAAAAACATTGTGCGAGTCGTTTGAAATAAATGCTTCGAGGGAGATTGCGTGTTACGTGATTATAATGATTATCCTGAATAATTTTCATGGAGCGGCGATTATTTAATATTTGTTCTAGTTACGTGACTTATACTATGATATAATAAATAAATTTCCCATACTTTATATATATATATTAATTTTGTTTATACAGAATTTTTATTATTTCGCGGCGATCGATAACCTATATTTTATAAATTTATCATATTACTTTTAAATCTAAATTAATCCGTATTGTCGAATTGATAAAAAAGAGAAATTATTCGTGGCATATAAAGTTGTATTTTATTTGTTTGTAAATTGGATGGATATTTTCAATAATAATTATTATCTAAATACTCACGAGATACTTTTATAGAAAAAGAAAAGAACGAAAAGTAGCCTGCAGGATCGAGTTTTTCCTTACCTGAAACAAAATAAGAAATCACGAGATTAATTAAAACGAACGTGGCATTAAAAATAAGAAAAAGAAAGATGATTAAATAATGCATATATATTTTTGTTATTATATCTGAATAAGGAATCGTCGGGCGCGGATAAATGTGGAATTGGAATATCAAATAGTTTTGCAAATAAATCGTGATTAGCATAAAACTCAACGCCCTTTATAATTAAATTTCAACAATTGAGTTGCTTTAATTACAGAAGGAACATTCAGCATAAAAGACAAAGATTTTATCGAAATAATAGAGCATAAAGAGCGACGAGCATGAAAGACACGAGAAAAGAAAAAAAAAAAAAGTTGCTTTTTAGCTTTATGTGTGCATATATTCGAACTAGGAATTCCGCATTGCGGACAGTTGAGTTGAGTTGAAGTCATACGCGAACCAAATACTCGGTGTTCGGTTACAATTATTATTCCAACAATTAACTTTCTCAAACACGTTGAAAAGAATCGACATTTTTCGCACTTTTATGCCAATTTCAACTTTCGAAAGCACAGAATTTCACGTGACAATTTGGCTTTGGCGCTAATAATACTGTTTTTTGCAACTAAATGTTCTCTTCATTGCTGAAATTTTCATAATCGCATAATTCTTGCCCGTCTCCTTATAAAAATTCCACAGAATCGAATCTCGTCACTCTCGCCTATTTCATTGTATCCTTGTAATAACGAGGAACGCAAGTCAGCCTGCGCAATAAATACTTGGAATTTTGCTCAAACAACTCTATCGCCAGCATGAATAATCCAGTCATAAATATCAATAACAAATGAGCCTTGTATCGGTGTGCAAGCGGTTTATTGAATTTAGATTCTCAGGTGAAAAAGGTGGAAAGATATCGCAGTTAGATTCGCGTTCGACTGCAATTTAATAATTTCCAGGCCGAGCCAAGTTATATTCCTGTAAATATATATGCCTCGACAAACAACTCACACATTATCGGCGACGTATTGTACTTGATAATATATTATCGGTGCATTCTCAACGAATTAGATGTGGAAAGGGAATAGTCGAAAGGTAAATCCGAGAGGACTTTTCAGTGCTTAGCCTAGTTTTATTGGGGTCAGATGGAATGGGTTTGGTGTAAAAGGTAATTGTTAAAAATGGTGCTGGCCATGCCACGGATTTTCTGACAAATGAAGATTTTCGGCTAAGAAGCACCGAGAGAGAGAAAAGTAAAGTTGGCACGCCATGGCTCAGAGCTCAATAACAATTGGCCTGCAAAGTTTTTACTATTATTATGCAGTTAATTCCCATTCGAGGCAGAGATTTCAATAACCAAGACTTTTCGTCGACCATTGTTATTCCTATCCGAGTCTATTTCATAACTATTTAACTATATACGCATTAGCTTCGCGATCTATGCTCATGAAATCACATTCTCCAAATTTCTCCGCCCCTAAACTTTTGCAATTAATTCCCTCCAATTTTTAAATTAATCATCCAATATAATATATATACTTGGCATTCCGTGCGCGATACTCCCACTTACCCCATTCATCAGCCTCCATTCAACTATAATTCCTAATTAATATATCTAATCATTTCGTGCTTCTTATACTCCACTTATTCACACACACGCGAACACGCGCATACAGACGTTGATGCGTAAATACGAGCTCCAACTCACGTTCCCACGAACGTATGCGTACGCACATTTGTAAATGTATGCATATATATAAATATATAGGGGCACGGCTAATTGATCCATTACCGTTCGTACTCGGCATAATCATACGTTTTTGCATATAATTGTGTACATGAAGTCTGAAGGCTCAGGAAACTGTTAACTCTCGACGAAGCACCCATTTCCTTTTGCATGAAAATTTAACGTCAAGATGGTTTCACAACTGTTGCTAAATTTACATGGCTTGGCATCACCTTAAATTCACTCATTCGCCGTATTTTCTTTACTTAATTTTATTGCCGGAATACGCTCCCCGAGTATACAATATAAGACCTGCGCGTGTCTATGTATGTATGTGTATATATATATAGATGTGGAGCCGTAAAGCTGTTTACGATGGGAAAAGTATGAAAGTATTTACTTTAGACACTCGTAAACGATAAGCATTCGAAGACGCTTCGGAGCTTCAAGCTTTCAAACTTTATTAAAGCTATTGTAGACTCTGGGGGGCAAAAATTTGCACAGAGTCGAGTTTGAGCTTATAATTACACTTTTTTTCTTTTATAGGAGTAAAAAAGGCTTGCGTGTGGGTAGAAGTATTAGACACGAAAGGATTGGCGGTGGGAAAAGAAGGAGAGAGAAAGGAAGGCGGATAGAGATAAACTTGTTGATGGGGTGTGAAAAAGTGCGAAAGGTAGAGAATAAATGTAAAAGTCAACTTGTCGCTGCAATAAAATGGAGCTTCACAGCAATGATTCCAAGTTCGTAATATCAAAGCCCGCAACCAATGACGATGGCCTTCAATAGTCAATGGGATAATGATAACCGGACATCACTAATATTATAGCGAGAGAGAGAGGCTTTGTCTCGAGGAATCTTTTCCCAAAAAAAGCACGTCGAATAATAATGTGCCGAGGGAAAGTGAGTAAATGATGGAATTTATTATTGATCGACCTTGCCATTCAGGGGTGCCAGGGGTGAGGAGCGGCAGCTATAGGCGGCCAACTTTTTCCTTCAAATATATATTATTATTGTGTATGGCGAGTGAGCGATCGTGGCGGAATAAGCTAAATATAAAAAGAAAATCCTGCCAAGAATAATAGAGTCGAGTGTATTATAAACCTTTATAGAGTCGAGAGTAGTGTGGCGGACGAATATTTGTGTGGTCGGCCATTTCTAAGCGTCTTTTAAGCACATTTTGGCAAATTTATGGCCGCTTTTTATTTACGAGGCCGAAAGAAAGAAAGGATATGATTATCTTGAAAATCGGCCTCAACATGAGACATACTATATAGACATACATGTCCACGAGTAACTGTGGTAGTGCCAAGTTGCGAGTCCATTTGCACTCAATCAAGAGCAAAGTTATTAGGGCCGAGCTCACAGTTTCATTCCAAATTCATTGCAAATAAAAGAATTCCGTGTGCGTAACTTTTTGGGGTCATTATTGGAAATATTCACGACGTAATACGGGGCATTACGTGACGGACGGTGACTTGCGTTTCGTGACGGACGGTGACTCGCGTATCGTGACGAGCACGTGGATAGAGCCATATCCATGAGAAATCCGTCGTGTGATTTGTATTTTTGGCAAATTGCCGGCGAGAGAAAAATTAATTTGACGCCAGCGTGAGATTGTAATTGCGTGGATATTGCAAGCCAATCGGCCGGCTAATATTGAAACTCGTTGCGATATTGGAGTGCAGTCTGATGGAACAAGCGGAACATGGGGCGACGCTTCCGACAAACCGCGGAATCCAAATGAACAACGAGTGTCCGCGTCAGTGGAAAGTCTCGTTACAATTCCACATGCCCAAATCAAGCCCAAATCGGGTGGTAATGGCAATGCTCGGATATCTTGGAATGTAAGTTACAACTGGTATTTGGCGGCAATTGGTAATTGCGTAAAGAGTTTTTTCGGTGTACATTGGAAAACATTGTGTTGGCGATTGCAAAACACGAGCGATGCATTCATTTGAACAAGAACTCGTTGTTCCGGCCAAGCTTTTAATTATAAAATTACAAAGTTCGCGTGCACTGCTATCATATAATGGAAATGCTATTTGTGCAGTGGAAAAATCCGCTGCTTCTTTCCCTCGAAATTGCGGTAATTTTCAACGGCATATAAGATTTTATCAAACATTAATCTTTGGGTGAATAGGAAGGAGGAGGAGGATTAATTTCATTCAATCCCAGTTATTATGTATTTTTCATAAAGGCAATGAATTATAGGAGGTGACGAAATTCTGTGGGAGCCGTAGCGAAGCGACTTTAACCACAAACAAACAATAAATCATTATTAGTGGAAGCATCGATGGATGATTGAAGTAATAAAGATTATAAATTCCAAGACTTTACTTCACCGACAAATTGACGAATTTCCCAACAATTTTGCTAGCGCGGCAGTTCTCCTCGTGGCAATGTTCTTTAAACAAATCTCCCGAGCTCGTAAATTCAGATTATACTTTCATGAGGCAATATTTTTGCATGTTTCCTACCATTCAATATCACAAGTTTTATTGAGTGCAACGCTAAGGCTGCTCATGCCATTCCCTCTTATAATTTACACAATGCTGTTTAATAATATAGAGGGGTGTGCGACGTAAAGAATTTTCGGATACAACAATGGAGTACGTGACGCTTTTATTAAATGTTGGTCTGTATAATTTGGCAGTTTACACGAAGCAACAACTTCTTTGTACTTCTTGGTGAAAAAGTGGGCAAAATTGTAGAGGATCTCGTCTCTGTTCTGTTCCCTCCCTATTGATTATCAAATTCTTTATATCGGCTTTTACACTCGAACGGCCAATAATATACGAACTTTAAATATGATATTTCGAGGATTGCCGAGAAATGTAATGAAAGGAGGGGATGATTGTGCGAGGCATTGCTCGAACCTCGGCTGCTTACATAATTGAATTGCGGCTGCCGGGCGATAAAATATTTACAACAAAATTCATCCGAGAGGATTAGCCGACGTCCAGATATTATTTTCCAACGCGATAAAGGCAAGAGGACGCACCAATTGATGGATGAATATGCATATTATACCACACACATATATATAGATATAGATGTAGATGTAGATGCAGATGCAGATGTAGGATGGCGAAATATAAAAAGCCAATCGATTTGTGATTAATGACAGCGTGTGCGCCTGTGGGAGGTGCGAAGGCAAGTAAATTAGAATTTTTGAATATCGTTCAATCTTCGCGTCCCTCTTCGCGTCCCTCTTCGCTCTCTTTTTAAGATTCATAAAGCTGTACGTAGAGGTTGGCTGTCGAGCAACTCTGTTTAGCATTGCGCAAAAGCTCTTGGCCCAAGCACTCATTAAGCGTAGCCACGTTAAGCCAACTCGCACTTGGCACTTGTCTCGCAAATTATATGCAAATATTATTGATTTCGTTCTTATAAATTGCGCTCAACCTTAACAGGCCAGTACTTTTGCAAAAGGTACGCGCCTTTTGTCCAATATTTGCATGGGAATTTTGTTTACGCATAGAGAAACAATTACATTAAAAGTTACTCCCTACTTTCATTCCCCATTCACTAAGGCTTTCTTCGTCTCGCTTACGGCCGCGTTTCGCCCAATTGCCCCTTTCCCTCCAACAATCGATCCTCCCGATTATTAGGCATTTAGCTGTTTAATAATGCAGCTTAGCCTTCATTGGAGGAGGGCCTGGGCGGCGGGGGGGGAGGCGGATTTTTCATCGGATATTCCTTTTCTCTCTTCACCTCTCAATAATCATCCCGATATTCGTGCCACCGAGGGGTAAATCAATTTCTGTGTCAAAAGAGAGCGTGGCTTATTAATTCGCACCCCCATCCCCTCGGCTCGCCAAGTCGGAGTAACGATTTTCTGTCGATGAATAATACTTTGGCTGCTGGCTGAAGCGACGGGGGGGGGGGGGCGGCACACTGCGTATAAACAATGTCGATATACTCGGCACAGTTCACTTGACGTTGTCTCGGCCACGAAAAGTCGACGTCCTCCCTAATTAATACTCTAGCGCAATTTAATGACTCCATTAGGCCGCTGATGGAATGCGTTGCAGGTGAATTGAGCCGTGGCGGCGCGTCACCTCTTCTTCCTCAGGGAAATGGCGAGCGCGCACTCCCGCCTCTCCTGAATTGTTCGTGCGATTGTATAATAAGCGGGTGGGGGGGGGGGCTCGAACATTCGAGGCAGTCGCATCTTTGACGCAGTGAAAGCGAACTTTATTCATTTACGAGGGATGATTATTCAGGCTGCGGGCGTGTACTCGGGGCGCAAGTACACTTACACTTACAAATACCTGCGCTGCCAATGAATGGTCCGCGTTCCTTATTTATTTATTTATTTCGTTACTATATCGAATATATCGCCTACGATCGTCCCGGTCGCGTGCGAATTGCTTTTTATTGTATTCAGTGAAATTGTATGCGGGTGATTAGTGGCCGGGAGGCGAAGAGGAGATTCTTGGAAGAGTTGAGGGGATCGTTGGCGCAGGCGAATTAACGACACGAGCAAAGCACTCGTCCATTGTATTAATTGTTGGAAATATTAGTTGCCCATTATCTTGAGCTCAGGGTAATGATAATTCGTGTTAAAATGGCGGGTTTCGCTCACGTGAAGCATGCCTTTTGTAAATGAAACTTGAAAAGCTGTCGTTAATAAGTGCTACGCGCAGAGAGAGAGAGAGAGAGAGAGAGAGAGAGAGTACAATGTGTAATGCGGGCTTAAATTTATCGAAAAAACACGAGGATTGCTCTTAAGAAATATTAAAAATGGCAATATAAAATATTTAGCTGCTCATCTGGAAGTAAATCTGAGCCGACATAATAATATTGCTCGGCAAAAAACTCATTTAAAAAATTGTCCTTCAAAAGTACGCGGATCAAGCAGTAATTCGAAGAAGATTCGACCTTTTGCTTTTATTAAAAATCTCTTGTTACGAAGAGTTGAATAATCATTAATGCGCAATTAATACGTAATATAATGATTGTCATCTCAAACGAAATTCAGCAAAAAAAAATACATACAACAGAATATTACGGCTAATGATAATTCTTAAAATGTTCCATTATTTTTTTTTTTGCATAATTTGCACAATCATAATGAGACTGCAAGGAAATGTTCAAGTGGCCTCGCGCATTCGTCTACTTGCGATTGTTAATACAACAAATATTACTTAATAATTGTCATTGAGCTTATTGCTATTTCTCTTGGCCACCGACAAGGAAAAATCTTCTCGATAAAGTCGCCGTACTTTCTCTTTATTAAAGCCAGCAACTCTTCCGGTAATACACTACTTTGATCAATTTGTTGTACGCCCTTCAGCCGAGCAAATACCATCTCTGCTTATTTATACAATATTTTACATAATTGCCATAACTCGTCAATTGGCTATAATCCACTTGATTATAAAACTATAATGACTCGACTTTATAGAATTTAAGCGTTAAAGCGAATTGAAATTTACGCCAACTCTTAATAGCTGTAACTCGCACGTAAAAACGTCGCCCTCTGCTCACTTTATATTTCATTGGCAGCGCACTTGCAATCCTCGCTCTCACTCCTCAACGGCATCGGCACTAAATTAGCCCCAGCACGTGCCCAAAATGATTGGGAAAAAGCCCAAAACCCTTCAAGGAAGCTCGTGAAACTTTGAGTAAAAGCAAGGAAACGCACAATGCTAAAACTTCCGGCTGGCCTCATTGAAATCCAGACTCTTTTTCATAAACACTGACCAACTTTCGACTCGCTGCGCCTCTCCGGCCAATAGAACTCGTCCATGTGCGAGTCGGATCCCTTCCCTCCCTTAGCTCCGATCGAGCGCCGAGCAAATCTCATTCGAGACGCCGGAACTTTTGACTTTTGATCGAGTGGCCGACATTCCCGCCGACGACACTCTAATCTAACTGTAACTCTAATCTTATGTCACACTCCCCCCCGACTACAATTGCAAGTTCGGAGAGTCGCTCGGCTACGCCCTCGCTTCCAAATCAAACAAAGTTATTAGGGATTTGCGAGATGCTGCCGGGTATCATAAAGATTTCCCTAATCGAATTTGCAATTCCATCGCGCGGCTTGTTTGCGCTTTCAAGCACCAAAAGTATAATACGCCCCCGCACAATGCAGGCCTATCTCTCCACCGAGCCACTAACTTTGCTCCCTGCATTATCATTGTTGTTCTTGTTCTTGTACGTTGTTCTTGTACGTTGTTCTTGTACGTCGGGTGGTGGGGGTGGGAGGGAGGGAGAAAGCTGGCTCGAGCGGCCGTGCTGCTTTGAATAACGAAGACAACCATCCCCTAATCTTGGATTGTCCATGACGCTGAACTGGCGCCAAATTGCAGTCTCCGCGGCCCGAGTATCCTCTCAGATTCCTCGAGGGCGATAAATTTGGCCGTCAGGTGTAACAAGCAGATGCCCCGGTGGCACTAGGCTTCCTTGTCGCATTTGGCATCGCCACCTTCGCCAAATCCCTTTCTTTCCCCGCCCTTCCCAATCAATCTTGCGGACGCTCGTCAAGTCGAGCGAACGAACGACGCAAGTCGCGCATTTCCCTGGGAAAGCCTCCTGGGACTTTTCCTCTTGATTTCGGCACCGCATTACGTAACGCGCGGGTGCCGAGTGGCGAGGGACTTTTAAGCTGCCGAGAACGGCTTTTCTAATGAGAAAAACTGTAATGAGAATAGATAACTGTTTGCTTTCTAATTGTGGTGCACTGTGTGTGTGTGTGTGTGTGGGGGGGGAATGTAACTTTATCCTGAGAAATGTTAAAAAGAAAGTGGGAAATAGAAGAGAATTAACTTATCAGTTCTCGCGTACTTTCAGTCTTAATTTCTCTACGCTTCCGACCAATGCAATTTAACTATTGCATTTAGCGCTAAAAACAAACGAACAAACGAAACGAAAGCTTGGCAATGCACTTTAAGCATAATTTTATTGCCCTTTCAGAGTCTACGAGGCTTATTATGGTGAAAATGGTCACCCACGAGAATAACTCTTTTTCTCTTCGGGATAACCATCGATCGTACGTTGCCACTCCCCCCGTCGCTCCCACCCCACAAACTCAAATCATATCGGAAGATGAGCAAATAAGCGCAGCCGGGGAAGCGCCGAGGAAAGTAACGAGGCACAATTGCAGCAGCAACACAAGTGATTTTGCAGCAACAGTGACGCTTCCCTCCCGCAAACACCAAACATCAAACATCCGAATAAATTAAATCGAACCCACTTGGGGCATTCTGCTCCAGCATTTCGTGCTTGAAAACACATGCTCACTATCCCCCCCCCCAAGAACATCCAATAATACAAAATTCCACTCAAAATATTATGTCTTCCTGCCCCCTCGAGAAATCCACATTCCTAAGGCAGAGATGTAATATCCCGGCTCCAGCCACACTACATGCAATATCCTTGCCCTCCAAACTTCACCAAACACAAGCAACAACACTGTACAAATAATCTTTGGCCGAGGAGGCTGGCATTCAGCGTGTTTGAGCCTTAGGCCGACCACAGCCAGTCATTTGCACAAGGAATGCCCAGCGAGGAAATGCGTTTACCAATGTTTGAGCCGAGGGCACGAGTACGCCAGCATCCCTTCCAGCCCCCAGAGACAACCTAAGCGCGAGCAAGAGGACCAACCTGGAGCTCGGCATCCGGTGTGGCCGGCCGAGGAGGCCGCACGCAGTCCACGGGGCCGCCAGCATCTCGCCGCCAACAAAACAGGGGATCACCCTCCCCTCCGCCCCACCCCAGCCCACCGCCCCTCCACCCAGCGAACGCCCCGCAATAGTTGAGGAACCTGGGCCGGGCTGAGCCTACCTGATGCGTGTGGTAGTCCGGGTTGGCGAACCTGAACCTGAAGGGGCTGTGCACCGGGCAACTGAACCTGTAGGGGCTCTCGGCCGGCGGGTGGATGAGCGGGTGGGTGTGCGGCCCGAAGACGACGCTGTCCAGCGGGAGGGGCCGGGGCGTGCACTCGAGCGACCTGCAGGAGTGGCCGATCGGCCGGTGGCTCTGCTCGAGGAGTCGGCAGGCCGGCGGCCTCTCCATCAGGATCGCGCGGCGCTGCTCGTGCGCGTGCTCGAGCGCCCGGCAGCCGTGGCTGTGTAGCCCGCGGCAGTGCTCGTGGTACCGAGCCGCAAAGTCCATGAGGCGGCAGGGCTCGAGGGTGCGCGCGCTCCCGGCGACGCTCGGCGGCAGCGTGTCCCCGACCGATCTTAGCTGCTCCATCGAGCGGATCGACTCGACGGAGCGCGACTGCTGGGCGCCGCGGCCCTCGAGTCCGGGCTGCCGCAGGACCGAGTCCATCGATCTCCCGGAGTCGACGGAGCGGAGACTCTCGGCCGAGCGCATGCAGCCGTGATGCTCGACGGGCCGCATCGGCGAGGGGTCCGTCGACCTGCACTGCCGATCCCAGCAGCGGCCCGGCGGCGGGCCCGCTACCCCGTGCGCCTGCCCGGGCCAGCTCGCCCCGTATACGT
>JAPYYT010002190.1:0-19816 GCA_030522565.1 Ceratosolen corneri | reverse complement strand
CTTCAGCATTTTTACAGCTACATTAGTGAATTCTTCATCAGGAACGAGGCCAGGTGCTTTAGCTTGAAACACTCGACCAAAAGCACCTTGACCTAAATCCATTTTCAAAGCACGTTATTTATGTTGCCAAAAAGTATATAATTTATTAAAAGATAGTGGTATATTGTTTATTATAACGGCTGATTCAAAACATGAAGGTGTTAAAACAAAAATAATAAATTTATCATGGAAAGTTATTTTAACAAAATTAGGTTTTATGAGGATTCGTTATAAAAAATTACGCCATATTCATTCTTTAATTTTTAGGAAATTTTAATAATTTTAGTACTTTTGCATCGAATCCAGTTCTAAATGTAATTAAAGATTTATTAATATAGATTGGACTTTAAATCTTAATGTTGATTTAATAAAAAATTATTATTAATTTATCTTGCTTTTAATATATGATAGTAAAATATTTACAGTTAGTAAAATGCCTATTTATTTTTACTTTGTCAAGAATTAATAATTATTTTTGAATGTCTTAAAATTTTTAGAACAGAAATATTAATACAAATGACTGGTAGTTAAATAATTAATAAAATAAATAAAGAAGGAAGTTAAACCAATACAAATCGTGGCTATATTGATTTTAATTTTTTTAAATTAAGAATTAATAAGAATAAATTTTAGTGTTTTTTAGATTGTTTGAGTGAATAATTTATTATATATTATTTTTAATTATTAAACTGTTTATATACAATATATTGAAAATTCCTTATAATTTATAATTTATTTTAAATTTAAATTACTTGGATAGATGTTTGATATGAAAGGACAATGAACATAATCTAGTAAAGATCAATAAAAAAAAATATATATCTAAACTTTGAATTATTATAATATTGTTCTTAATGTTATACTTCATAAATCAACAAAAGATTGATAACTTTAATATAATTGTCAAATATTATTTTCTATCAGATTACATGATTTTGAATGTTTAGGGATATGTAATATTGACATATGTAAGATTTAAAGTTATTTATTAGTTATAATAAATATCAAAAAAATAGATGATTTAGTATAGTCAAAAGCAATACCATGTTTACTAGTTACCTAGATTTTATAATTTCAAATTTATATATAAAATTAATACTTATATAATTAACCTAATAATTTACTACTGATTAAAATATTTGTATTAAATAAAAGGCAAAATTTATTCTGAATTTTTCCAAAATATAATAAAAGTATCAAAATTTGATCTTTATAAAATAATCAGTTTGTTACAATACTATTACTATGGATACTATAAATGTATGGTCATAAAATTAATTTTAATATATGTGATTATTGAAATTTCTATTACAATCAGCTATGCTAATTTATTGTAATTAGTAATTGAATGAAGTAATTTACGTAGTAAATAATACTGTTAATAATATCGAAAGTGTTTTTTAATTTAGAAAACTAAATTCATAGAAATTATTTACATAGAATGACTATTTGATTAATAATATTCAAAGACAATTTGTATAATTTATTTACAAGATTTTCTGAAAATTCTCTAAATTTTAAATATTAACACTAAAAGTTATTTATAAATATATTTCAGTAAAATAACAGTTTACATTAAAAAAACTTATTTCAAATTTATGAGTGATATTGTTTATTTAATTATTTTAGGTTGTAAATTATTTATGTTAAATTGTTATATCAGTTTATAATCATACTATACAAATAAATTATTACTTTGTTATATTTGTAAATATTAAAAAAAAGTATTTAACATTGATCTCAATCACATTAATTACTCTGATATTTATTACTATTATTATACAGTAATTAACTATTTGCTTTAAAAACAAATTAAATGAAATCATTTAAAGTATATTCTTTAAATATAAAATTGAGTTTTATATTAAATTTTAATTAAAAATAAATACAAAACATTATAATTGTTTTTATCCATTCAACAAGTGCATGTAATTGAAATACAAAAGAAGTAAAAATCTATTTGTAATAGCATGAAGATATTGGCATTCATTTTTATAAATAATTAAGGCTGTTTTTAAATTTATGTTAGAATTCATAATCGTTTTTAAATATTAATTAGATATATATAAAATTTTTTAACTGTTAATACTGAGAAAATTGTGTAAATTTTGAATAAACAGATACAATTTTAATACAAAATTTTCACAAAAAATTTACATGGTAAATTGTATTTTGATGTATAAACTATGGATTGATATTTTACAGATTTTATGATTTATTTTTTATGGATACAACGAGACCTATGAAATTTTTGAGTTGTTGCATCATTTAAAGCTGTAGGTCATTTGATAAAGTCAAGACGTGAAACTGCTGTATGAATTGCAGTATTTAAAGATGTTTCCATATTACTGTTTAATAAAAATTCAAGTCTTTCAATGTAGGAATCAATATTTTGTAATGTTGCTCCTTCATGTACATCTAGTAATAAAAAATAAGAATGTGAAGTAGATTTGTAAAAATAAAACAATATTACATTTTCTTTATTTTTTAAGATTACATGGTAAAGTTTCTTATTTTAATAAAGTAAATACAGAACTATATCTATAATTAATCAAAATTTTTCATGCAAATTTTAAAAGAAAATTGTACCTGCTAAAGGTATATTTGAAAAACAAGAAACTAAATGGCATTGTAAAGTTTCTAAATGCCGTTGTAATGATTGATTAGTTATCTGTTGATGATTTGTCTCAGCCTCCAAACGATTAACTGCTGCATGTAAGCTATCTACATGTCGTTGTAAAACGGCATTCTGTGACTCATAATCTACTGTTGCTTTACGTAATTGCCTTAATTCTGTTTCACATGCTGTATATAAAATTGATATAGTTTTAATATCATATTATAATAATTAACTATGCTGTAAATATTATATACCTTTATTATGATCTAAAAATTCTTCTGTAAAGATTGGAATATCAATTGTTGCAGGATCATTATTTTTATCTTGTTGAGATACCTTAAATATATAGAAATATTTTTATTAAAAAAAGTATAAGATTTGAATGTAAAATTAAATTAAATTTAAAATAAATATAGTACATGTTCTGAAATAGTTGTCAAGATTGTAGTTGCAGTACTAGTATTAGTTATAATGTTAGGTGTATCATTTACATTTCTATCTTTTTTTAGTTCATTTTGTTTTTCAGCAGACTGTTTCTCTATAAATGATCGATAAGCTTCGGTCTGTTTATAATCATTAAATTCTCTATTATATCGCTCCTTATCTAGTTCAGCAGCATCCAGATAATGCTGAAAAATAAATTATTTTTGAAAGATATTTATTAATTTCTTTTACTAAATAAATATATTATTTTAACTTGTTTTTGATCTATTGGTAACATATTCCATTCGGTAGCTAGTTGCTTTGTAATTTCAGAAAATGGCATTGTAGGATTTTCCCTTCTAACTTTTTCTCTTCGATCATTCAGAAACCTTAAAAACATATTGATATTAACGAATTATAAATAAATATTTAATAATTTTAATTGTAAAATATTTTTTGACTTATTTCTGAATATATTATTAATATTTTATGTGTATATAATACTAACAAATATAATTCAAAGCAAAATTTTTTATAAATTTTATTTTCTGTAAACATTTTAATAAATCATAATAAGAAATGAAGTAACTTTAATTACCGAAAATAACCAGTAAGAGGTTGTTTAGGTGCAGTAGCATCCCTTGGATACTTTTTTCGTTTCTTTGGCTTATTTGAATTGTTTGTATTAGAAGTACTTGCCCCCTTTTTAAGTATATTATTTTCTTGAAAAAGCTCATATTTGTTGTTTGTAATAGTTGAAGGCTTATGGTCTAATAAATAATAAAAATTTTAATATAAATACAGTATTATTGAATTAAAGGTATAGAAATATGGCTTACTAGATAAATCTTCTATTTTGCCATTTAAATTTGAATACGATGATACAGTTTTATTATCATTGATATTTGTAATTGTTTTTATATTCATTTTGAAAAACTATTTATATAATAAAAATTGATGATAGGTATAAAATTTTTTTTTTTGTTCAATTACATCACGTAAATATTTTATAAAAAGTCCAATGGTATTAAATTACCAACTTAACAATTTGTAAAAGACGAAAATGCTGTATAACACTTCAGTAAGCTCATAAAACTTACATTATTTACGTTATAAATAAATTTTGTATTATTCGCGTAAAAAATTATACACGAATGAAAATATAAATTATAGGTTAAGATCAACTCCTACCACTTTAATTATTGCTATTATTCTATGGATAGGAACGTCTTCTATATCATGTATAACACCCAATTAAATATCTAATATATAAAACATAATCTTTTAATAAAAGCATTGTATTAAGGAACAAATATTGTTAATATATATAAAAAAATTAAATTATTGAACTGAAAATATTAAAGTATTAACACAAATAAAATAATAAAAACATTTTTTTTTTTACTCTTCACTTTTATTGAGTATTTAAAATCAACTTAAAGTTGTATAATAGTTGAAAGAGTCAGAAAGTATGGCAAAGATAAATGGAAAGAGAAAACGAGAGAGGGTAAGAGCGACTATGACGGGAAGGGTAAAATGAACAGATTATTTATTAGAAAAAAATGCCTACTATATTTTAATAGTTCACATTATTAATCAGCTTTAATTTTAATATGTTCAGTAACTAAATATATAATATATATAATAATTATATAACTAAATATATATATATATATATATATATATATATATATATTAACAATTATAATCAAACAAAATTAATGAACAAACGACGTTTATAACTAGTCATGGATAAAATTTCATTAAAAATCAATATTTTAACCATTTTCCATATCAACTCTATATATAAACACTGATTTTCAGTGTGAAGAAAGGTAATTTATTTTAGAGAAACAGAACATTAATTAAAAAACTAATACATTTATTGTGTCTTTTATATTAATTTACTTATTTATGGAAAATCTTTCCTAATACAGAAATTTAACTTAATTACTTTATATAACATATGTATCCCATATATTATACGTTCACTCCACGTCGGTAATGTTGGGATTAGCATCAGTTATAATGCAGAGAACTTTTCCAATAGATGACTACATATATTCAAACGATTACATATATTAATTCAACTACGTATATTCATATAATTTAATAGTTTCATACCACATAAAACGTCATATAAGTATTAATCATCGTTAGGATTAACAACTGTTCCAATGCAAAGAGTTATTCCCAATCGGTCATTGACTATTTGGAATAAAAATGGCCTATCAGCTACGAATACCCAGAGTTTGAGTTTGGAATTTGAAGACAATGAAAAAGGCTTTTTTCGTGAAGCTAAAAAATAAATAATTATTGCTTATTTTATTTTATTTCATTTAATTAAAATTATTGTATACAAAATTTCTAATATAAAATTATTTTTTTTATCGTTTTAATATTTAATTTATTTAAAATTTTTTACATTCAAAAACGTAATTACAAATTTTTTTATTTTTGAAAATATTTTAAATCGTTAAATTTTAAACTTAATTAAATCTATAAAAAATTATTTTGCTTTTGAATAAATAATATGTTAAATAAAAAGTCACTTGCATTTGATTTTAATTATTTGAACTTAGAATCATAATTTTTCACCGTATATTAATTTTTTTTTAATAAAATTAATAAAAGTTGTATTATACCTTACAACTTTTTCAAAAGGTGAAAAGTTGACCAAGTGATTTTTATTGAAATCATTATCAAGGAAAATGTGTGTTCATAAATATTCATTTTTAATTTGACATTTACTTAATTATTATATTGTTAATATTAATATAAACAAATTTAATCATTTTTAATAGTAAATTTTTTATTATAATATGAAATCTTATTTTAATGATAGTAATTTTTCTTATGCACTCAAACTACCATTTTTTATTTTGATATTAGATAATGCTAATTTAAAAATAAATTGTACGTGCTATATCTTTTCGTAAAAATGCTATAAAAAATGAGTAATTTCTTGTATTGTTGGTTATTTATAAATTTTTGTTGTTAAAGAATTTTCTATTGTTTACGAATTGAATATCAATTTACGAAGAATATCAAAAAACATTATGTATATTAAATAATTTATAGATATATTTAATATTATTAAAAAATAAAAATATAATAGTCTGGAAATTGATTCTATTTATTTGAATACTTTAAATGTATTAACACGGCTTTTAAATGTTTTCTTATTAGAATAACTATTTAATTTTGGTTCCTTTTACACAATTTAATTGTACACAAATTTAACTTAATGCGTCAAAAGAATATTTTAATTAATAATCTAATAAATTATTAATACCATTTTTTATTTTTTATGTATTTAAATTAATTAAAAAGAAATCATAAATTTGAAAGTTAATGATTTTCATTGATTTTATGTATGCTGGTATGTATGCAGATTACATTATTTATTTTTAAATTTTTCTGAAAATTAAATTTTATTTTTCTCGTGAGAAAATCATCTTTAAAAATGCATCAAATAATTAAAACATCGTTCATTATTATAAAAATGATAAAAGTATATAAATTAAATATTTTTCAAATAATGTATTCAAGTTGATTATCCGAAATATTACTTCATTGTTAATAATTAAATAATAAATATATTTTTCAAATTTTATAAAAAATACAAAATTATTATCAATTGAATATCTATAACATTCACATAAGCGTAAGTATATATAATATTTATATAATAAATATATATAAATAATATGTAAATATATATATAATAGCCATATTTACGGCTGATTCATTTGTTTATACAAGATTATATGAACTTGTATTACATTACATTAAATAACAAAAATATTTTTTATCGTATATTAATAAAAATAAAAAGAATATAAAATAGTTTAAAAATTTAGAGTTTACCAAAGCTAACACACTCAAAAGATAGGATTTTTCTGCATACGAGGCAATATAAAAGAGCAATAAAAGAGAAATATAGTAATATTTTTATAATATCAGATCATAAAATAAAAAATGAGTAATGAATATGTGTACATTTAAGAAAAAATTAAAAAATGGAAGTAAAGCATAGTAATTGAATTACGGTTATCTTACCTAAACTTGAGCCATCATTACCGTCTTCATTCACGTCAATAAAAGTTTTTTGAACTATTTTGTTGACTCGAATTGGTTCATTGGTTATGCCTATCAAATTTGCATTACCTTGAAATATTTCTGTCATGCCCAACTAAAATTTTCATTTATAAATTCTTTTTTTTGTATTTATTAAAATATTAATTATAAAATTTATCAATTTCACCTAAATAATTAAATACATTTTTTTATGAAATTCCTTACATCATGTATAATTAAAAAATATTTGTAGTTATTTTTATATCTTATATTTTAATTATCTAACTTAACTTCTTTTCTTTAAAAGAAAATTTACTTTACCAAGTTATAATTCAATGTTTTTAAATTAAAAATGAAATAAAATGTCATTAGTTATTAAAATAATTACTGATAATATCTTTTACAAAATTAATTTATTATTAAGAATATGGATATTTTGTTTTTATTCATATGCGAATTTGGACTGTAAATTTATCTTTTATTTTTTTTATAAAAATAAAGATTTAAAAATTCAATAATATAGGAATATAGAATAATTTATTATTAAAGTATATGGTATTATTTTTTATTACGTGTTATACTTTTATCTTTAATTAAAAAAAATATATATATAATAGCGAAATAAATAAATTTAGTAATTTTTTACATGTAAATGTTAAAAATATATCATTAACTCGTACAATAATCAATTGCGGAAAATAATAATTTTTAACAAAAAATTAATTTAAACTTTTAAAATGAATAATATATAACGAATAATAATTCAAAATAAGTTTATAAATAAAATATGAAGTGTTATGCTTAATTTTCCAATTAAAATATTTAAATTAAGAAGCGTTTAAATAAAAAATTAGTAAAGTTCAAAAATTGTTATAATTAAAAAACAAAAATTGTTATATTTAAACAATTCAGATTATGGAATGATTAGACAAGTATGAATCTGGTGTATAATAGAAACATTTTTCTCGTGTATTAACTAAAAACATTGTGTCGGACCATTCTTATCATTCTATGTTATCACAGAATAAAATACGTGTTTATTAATTTTATATTATAACAATTATATCAATAGAAGCATCCTTATTATGATAATTTATACTTGTTCAAGAGGTCTTTTCATGTCTATAGAACTCTGAATCCGAAATTTCGGTAAGTACACGTGAATATCTTGCAAAGAGCCAGAGTCAAAAAGTCGTGTACGGTTGAAGGAATCTAAATTTTCTATTATACTCTGCAAGCCATCTATTTCATTTGGTATGATGATAATCATTTTTAAATAGGTGTTCTGAATATTAGTGCCAAAAAATTAATTTTAGTACTGAATTATATTATCTTTTTTTATGAATGGAGAGTGTTTGACTTACTTCAAATGGAAGCTCGATAAATTCAGCCTTTAGATCAAGAAGCTCCCCGTAAACATAATAGTCGGCACTAAACATCATCGGTACTTCCTCCTGAATATTCCAATCGATGTTAAAATTTCTGTTTTTAGTCGAACGTTTTTCAAAACTACGTGCCCATTTTCCCATAAAATAGACAGTATTTACGAGGAACAACCGAGTGTCTGGAGTCATTTCATCTAAGTAGATAAATTAATTTTGAGAATTTTATTTCGATGAAACGAATAATATAAATTCATACATTTATTAATTGTAATCACTTAATAGTACTTTTATTATATCTATAAAGTTCTGACTTATAGTATAAAAAGTTATTATCAGTTAATAATAATAATTATGATAAATATTTACATTTTATTTTAAATATTATATGCTTTATCTAATATGTATAAAGTACAACATGCCAGTTAATTTAATATCAAATAAATATGATATAAAGTTGTTTACAATCTGTCTAATATATTATTTGAAATTATTGTTGGTTTATAAATAAATTAGCGGCAAATAACATATTTATCATAAAATAATTAATAATTGTACTAATTAAAACATTACACTTTATTTTCAAATTGAAAAAACATATTTAATAATACTAATGAAACTGAAACTTTAATAAAATTAAGTAAAAGTATTTTTATTTTGCCTTACCTGTGGTGATAACATTGCGGATCGCATGATTTGTATCCTGTTTCGCCCATTCATTCATAAATCTAGTAGATAATTCAATATACCTAGTGTCAATTATAGATGGTTCATAATAAAATGATTTTCTGATTAATTGCTTATATTCATTTTTAAGTTTAGATCTCTTGTCTATGTATATTTTATTAGTAAACTTGAATGTCACTCTTTCGATTCTCTAGAAAATATTTTAATTTCTATTCATTTTTTAAAAACAATCATAAACATGATTTAATTGTATTAAAATATATTGTATTATAAATACATTATATAATTCTAGGTCTAATTGCAAAATCGATAATTAAGTTTGTAGATTTTTTTTATTATTTATTTAAAAGGGTTATATTAAATATTTTAATACTTCCAGGACTTCAAAGGATTGTTTTCAACTAAAATAAAAAATAATAATTAATTAATTTTATTAATTATGATACAAATATAGAATATTTAGTAACAAAATTAATAAAATGTTCAGCAATTAAAATAAGCATATTTTTAAATTTAGAAATCTTTGATTGTAAAAATGAATTATATAATACATTTTTTCATACTAAAAATATGAATAGTTCAATATTGTTATTAAATAAATAAATTAAATATTCAAATTTAAAATATTTCATTTATAATAAGAGTTCATCTTAGAAAATGATAAATTATTTATAAGTATAGATAATTCATTTAATATTTTGATAATATAAATTATTTATATATATGTTATATAAATATTTTTTAAACAATTGCTAGTTTTTTATGAAGATGAAGACTATTTAATGCTCTGAGTGTTTAGAAATTCTTAAATAATTGAAAAATCAAGTTTTAAATACACATTATATACGAGCTTGAATTGTTCAAGATAAAAATAAAGATTTAATAATGAATATTATAATTACGTGAAAACTTTTCAGAATAAAAAACTAAAGGCATTAGTGCAATTATATTTTAATTGTAGTGATAAAAACTCAAACAAACATTGAAATATTGATTTTTGATACCCCTATAATAAATATTAAGAAAGGCAATGTACGTTGAGATATACGAGGAGCTCTTGAAAAGCTTGATGAGTTAAGGTATCATTTACAGATAAATGAAGAAATTCGTGCATCTGCCTAGAAGTTCTACCACCAGCGCCATATGCCACCATCGATAGGCCAATGTGTGCATTTACAGGCGACGTCATAACATTTTTATTCTTGTCTAGTACTTTCTGAAAAATATTGATAATAATAATTTTGCAATTATGTCAATATCCGAATAATTGTAATGTCTATGATGTGGAGTAATTTAAGTAATCAAACTAAAGGAAAAATATATAATAATAAAAATTTAAAGCACTTAAGGTACTAATTAAATTAAATTAATATTATTTTATTGATTTATATTTGGCAAGATCAAGAAGATTTAAGTTTTTCTTTTTAATATAACGTATTATTTTCATATATATTCTATTGATTTTGTTCGAGATTTCTAGAATCCAAACAGTTTTGTAACGGCCTTTTAATTCCTCGAATTTGTCGTGTACACTTTCCACTCCTATTTTCCCTTCGTTGCCAAGCTGGAGACGCGACAATATAAAAAAAAGTATGTGTCGATAATAAGCAGAGGAAAACGCATAGAAACAATAACGCAAAACTTTTCCTTCTTCGCGTGCACTTAAAACCTCACGGTTTTTAATCGCAACGTAAATAGAACCGCGAATAATGTCGCGAATAACCGCCAATAATGATTCTTATATGAGATAAGAATCAGCAGAATATAATCTTGCCAGATTTTATTTAAGTAATTGGCGATTCTTGACCTGCAGTCAGGCTTAAATAAGCATTATAAATTTTGCAAACGCAAAATTAAATAAATATTGGAAATTTTTGAACTAATTAATGGAGATACTCAATTCTTATCAGCTTCAAGACACATCTGTTCAACTTTGATTTATTTTTTAACGTTTTATCTTTCATTTGTTATTATCAATGAATTCACCTTAGATTATATTTATTCATTAATTTGCACTACTTTTTACATTTTCTTAGCTAGCCTTTTCCTTCGACTATCTACTTTTCCCCTTCTTTCATTGCGGGAAGAATTTAAACACACACAGGAATTCTTTCCGTAACAGTTTTATTCTATATATTTCTACAAAATTTAATTAATTAAAATATTCAAATTACCTAGATATAATAATTTCTGTTATACGTTTATGCATATTAAAATAAGATTACAGCTTTTGAAATATAATAGACAATGCTAATTTATTCATTTTACATATTTTCATCCATAAAACTTATATATATATATATAGAAATTCTGTATAATATATTAAATATAAAGAAAAAATAAAGAAAAAAATTTATACAAACTTTAACAAAATTATTAGAAAATATTTTGATACTTTCAATCAACTCATTGAGCGGATGAACTGATTCGATGCATGACATACATAAATTTAGCGCTAAAATAATTATTACTGTAACATAAAACGTTAATATTATTATTTTAATACAATTATGTGATTATTGCTGTAACGATAATAAGTTATGTTCAATATTTCAACTCATAATTAAAACACATTTTTGATAGTGAAATATTCTTAAAATATTATACATTCACATTTTTTTATAAAATGATGTTCTATTTATTTAATTTAAATAAAAATAATAAATTATTTATATAATTTTATTTAATAAAAACTAAAAATAATTGGCTCAATTAACTTTGAAAATATGTTATAATATCTAAAGAAATAAATATCAATCATCATTCAGTACAATATTAATATTATACGTTGTAGAAAACGATAATTAGTAAATTAGTAAATAGTAAATAAAGCTAGATAAATAAATTTTTTTATATTTTTGCTGCGGTGATAAAATATTTTTTCATGTTTAATTATGAATCTTACTGAGATTAATTACAAATTTTTATCAATTTAATTAATTATACTTTTACTAAATACAAATAAGTTATAAATAAAAGAAATGAAAGAAATTAAATTATATTTAGATTATTAAAGGGAACTAAATATTCTACATAATATCTTTAATATTATTATTAAAAAGTAATTAAAATTTACAATAATAGTAATTATACATTAATTATCAATATGATATATTCAATAATTGTACTAAATGTATTGATTACTTAAATATAATTAGCGTATTGTTTTTTTAATGTTGTACATATTACTTGATTAAAAGAAAATCAAAAAGAATTTGTACAAAAAGGTATTATAATTTTAATATGTAACAAGTTATTTCAATTGCAAATTTATTAAAAATATCATTCATATAAATCGTTAAACTAAAATATTAATTATAAGTAAAAACGAATTTTTCATCTTATAAGTTCTCAATCAAAAATTATTTTATTACAGAAAATAAATTATTTAATATAGGAGTTGTAATAGAGTTTACATTGTTTAAAAAATTATTCAAAATCAAATTCAGAGATTTTATGTTATATTTTGTTTAAAACATAAATTTTTTGTTTAACTTTAATTATTTTGTTGTTTGTTTATTTGAATATAAAATTTAAAATTTTATGCAAATAACACATTTTTATGTATATATATATATATATATATATGATTAATATATATTAATATATAATAATATATATTAATATAATTATATATGATTTATATATATTGATATATATATTTATATATATATATATATATATAATGTGATTTCGTATAAGTGATAATTAAGTATATCATAAAAGTGTATCAATGATTTGTGTTTATTTGTAAATATTCGTCTCTTAGTTAAAAGAATAAATCTATTCATCAAATAAATAAATAAATTGTAATATAGTTAATTTTTAATATATTTTTATCTACATATAATTTTATACATTTTAAAAAAGTAAATATTTATATATAGTTTTTCCAATTTTTTTTTTTTTTTTTTTGATAGAAAAATAATATCAAATAAGGTTTATATGATATTTAATAAAAAAACATAAATTGAAGAAAAGTCTTAAGATGTATGCATACTATCCATTTTGGGCCCATGTTTGTTATGCTCTTATTCTCTATGATAGGGAACAGTCTAATTTTAAATACATATTTATAGATACAGTACATTCTATTATATAAAAAACTCAAATTATTTTAATATTTTTATTTGTTACATTTTATTATATTATAATGCAATTAAAAGTTACAAAATTGATTTTCACTATCTGTCTTAATTGAAAGTAGATTCATATTTATTAGGCTTTTTTACGTTAAAATAAATATTTTCTTAATTATATTATGTAATTCAATTAAATGCATTTATTGTTTAATGTATTTAAATTTATGCCTTATATATACATTTTATATTCTTTACGACTTTTTGAAAGATTTGATTAAATAGATATATTCACATACATTAATTATATAGTACATACATTATATATTCACATTCAACTGAAATAAATTATTATATTAGCATCATTCTTGATAAAATAGTAAATATGAAATAAAGCCATATAAATAAAATTTTTTACATTTTTATTGCAATAATAAAAAAGTTTTTTATATTTAATTATAAATCTTACTGAGATTAATTATAAATTTTTATTAATTTACTATTATTTTCTATAATTTATAATATTAATACTGTACTCAATTCATGTTCCATTTTAACACTTTAATCATGTTTAATATTTATTTATAAACTTATATTTATATTATAATATTATAATATTATATATATAAATATTATAATATATTTATAAACTTAATTTCAATAAGTATTTTGAATTTTTATCAAATTATCATATGATAAATAATGATAGTAAAATTAATTTTAAAAAAAGCCATTATATAAATATGAATGACTAATTAAATAAAATTGTTTTAAATTGTTTCAAATAGCTTTCTAATTATATTTAGAAATTATTTTATATCGTATCTATATATATAATAAAATTAATTTATTTTTTATTTCTATAAATATTTAAAAACTAACATTTATTAAGTATAAATTGATGTCATAAAAAAGTAAAAATATTCTATTGAGTGTTGGAATAAAAGACTACTTAATATACAGCTTTATTTTTTATATACTATATTCAAATATGAAAATATATTATAAGACTTCTTTTAACATATATTGTATGCATATATATGTGTTAACTTATACACACATAAATAATGACTATAATTAATTTAAAAATTTCATATAATTGTATATATATATAATAGATATAACTTTTTAGTAATTTAAAGTATATACATCTTTCTATGTACAAATACGGAAATATTTAAAATTGAAAAATGAATTTTCAATTTTAATACAGCATTTAATAATATGCTAATTCTTAAATTAATAAAGTTTGTAATAATAATAAAAATTATTACAATCATTTGTTGAAATAAAATCAATAGAATAAAATTATTTTATAGTATTATAAATTTATTTTTAATTTTTATTAAAAAAAATTATTAAAATAAATGTATAGCAGTATGCTTGTAATCAAGAAATTTTATGATATATTCTTTAAATTAATATCTTGCTCTTACAAAACTTAATGATATAAATGCTTAACTGAATAATATCAATATAGATACTAGGAAAATTGATTAAAAATTATTAAAAAATTCAAAAAATAAAGGAATGTTATGCAATATATGCAGGTATTTGGAACACTAAAATTAAATATATGGTACTTTAAGGATAGTAAATTTAATATTATCATTAAAATTATAATAAGTCAAATTTTTATTTATAAAAAATATATAACTTGATAAAAATGTAAACAAATTGTAAGTATTGTCAAAAAATACTTTTAAAAAGTTTCAAAAGTACGTTTTTTGAAGATATAAATATTGATTATATTTAGGAGCATGATATCAAAAAAATAATTAGAATATTAAAATATAAATCTTAAATTATTTTTTCAAAAAATATCAAAAAATTAGATTAGACATATAATATTTTTTGTAATTAATTATTATCTTATGTAGTATGTTTAATCTTTTTACGAGAGTATAATACACATTATGTTCAAATAAACAATTTACCTTTTTTATATTTAATATACTAACTTATAAAATTAAATTGAACTAAATAATTTAAATTCTTTAAAAATATAATATTATTAGAAAAATCTTCATCTTTGACATAGATAGAATGTAATGGATTCCAGAGAATTTTCACATTCAAAATTTAACGTAGATTATTGTCAGGATGATTTCATAAAAATAATTAATACAATAAAATAATTAAATTTTTACGAAAGTATATAAATATTTATTTATGATAGAGCCCAATACGTAAATTCTCTTTCTATATTGTGACATTCTTTATCTTAGATATATTTTTAAATACTGAAATATTATTATATATTAATTATTTACCTTAAGCGAGTGTCTAAAGAAATTTAGATATAAGTTTATATTTAAAAAAGTTGATGATATAGAATACCATTACTGATAGTAAAGGAAAGACAACAATTTTGTAAAAATTTTATAAAAATTAAAACAATATATAATTATTTAACAAATAATTCAATATTATAAAAACTTAGATATTATTAGATTAAAATTAGTTAAAGATAATCTAAGTATTAAAGCTTTCTTTGTTTTATAACACTAAACATTTTAATAATTGGGTTATTAATTTTTGTATTTTGAATGTCATAAATGGTAAAATGGTAAAATTTAATTGAAAAATAAATCTCGAATAAGAATTTAAATAAAAATTGTAGAATAATGAACATTTTTTATTTTCGTAGTTATTTGCTTAAGAATTATGTAACTTTATGACATCATTTTCTTATTTTTATTATACGAGAAATTGATCTAACACAGAAAAACAATTTTGAATTTAAAATATTAATATACAGAACACATATTTCATAAGTATATAATTATTCCTTTACAAAGAACATTTTGAAGCGATGATAGATGTTTTAATTGCGTGTGCGTGCGTGGTAAAAGTAATTCTAATTGTAAAAAAGTAAATACTTACATGAATTCATATTGATTAGGCATGCGTCAATTTTTGACATCTACCATTCCACCTATCGAACAGAATAGTAATTGAATAAAAAAAAATCGTTTGCTATATAAAGTTATCGTTATTGAGAAAAGTATGTTTGTGTAGTGAATAAATATTATTAGCCTAGTTACCTTGTTAGTAAAGAATGATAAATATTATAATGTAATAACAATTTTTGACATCGATTATTTTTTAAAATAAATTATTATAACAATATGTATATTAATAATATTAACAAAAATAAATAATAATAATAAAAATAATATTAACAATTATGTGTATTACAACCAGTATATGTTAATAATTTTTTTTCATTATATTTTTCATCTTTGATTTTGTATTTACTTGCCATTGGTTAAAATGTTTATATTAAGGACAATAAATTTTTTACATGATTTACAAACCTACATATTGTTTCACTTATTAAAAAATATAAAACAGATATATATTATAGAATATAAATTATAAAGTAAAATAAAAATAAAAATAAATATTTAAAAAATGTACAATTATTATACAGCAAAGGCATAATTTTAAGAAGTAATTATTTATATTATATATTAAATAAATTTTACAGGAATGTGAAGAAAAATAAAATTTAATATTACTCATATACGACTAAAATTGTTTACGTGTAAGCTTTTACTAATATATTAATGTAAATATATGATACTATATCAGATTCACCCAATCACTCAGGCAAATATATTATTCAATTATTTTATTAAATATGTTATAAAAGTATAAAAATAAACGTAATAAACGTAGATATATTATATTTTAGCTAAGAAAATATATTTTAGTTAATAACTTTGCTAATGACTAAAGTAAAACAATCAAAAGTAAAAAATGTCTCAACAAATATATATAGTATTTAGGTCGTTACGTTAATTAAAATTAATTTTTCTTTTAATATACTATTTACTTTTTATATTTTTCAACGTTAATTTGTAAAGTGATATATATTCTAAAGCTTTTTCATTTATAGAAAACAAATGTATAATTTAAAAAGTGATTAAAATTAATTTTTTATTATTTATTGAATCTATGTATTGTTTTTATATAGACTATTTTATTAGTAATTATTTTTTATTAGAAATTTACAATTAATTAAAATGTTAAATTGTACTTTTATGAAATTTGTAAATTACCATAAGTATTCATACATTATTAATAAAATTAACATAGAAGTTACAGGTAAAATCAAATATAATTTCTTCATGGAAATACATTGTAGTGTGCCAATGTATATATATGAATAAATAAACAAAAACTTGTTTATATGAAAAGCAAGGTGACGATGATTGTCAATAAATGAATCTTGATGCTTTAACAGTAATATAATATATAGATAAATGTGATATACATTTAATAAAATTAATTTCTGGCTTTGGTTATGATTCATATCAACTTTATTTTCATTATTTGAACTTCACAATAAATAAATACGCTTATGCGGTACATAATATAAACGAATATAAGTGATATATATTCTAAAATTATACTATTATTAATGATATTTTAAAATTATAACATATAAGAATTTTATAAAAATAAAAACTTTTTTAATAATATTATACTATACTCAAAAACATTAAATTTTATTTTGTCAAAAATTGTTAATAACAAAACTAGCAACATTTAATTTGATATTTAAATTCTAATTATGCTGAGTTTTCTAGAGTTTTTATATAATTTTTAGACTTATTTACTATGTATGAGGTAAATTAAAAGGTTCGTAACTGCTTATGATGTTATAAATTAAAAAAATTAATTTATATTGAGATTATATAAGTGATACTGTTCGAGATTATACCCGTTTGTAATTTCTCTCTCACCAATCTATGAATGAAGAGACACGGATAGTGAAAAGAGGATGATAGAAATGAGTTTCAAATATACAAGTCGTAAGAGTAATGTGTTTGGAATGTAGTTTATTGAATGAGTATAAAGCAATATATTTATGTGTGTACAAAATGTGGCGAATTTAGAAATAAGCAAAATATAATAGTAGCGGCAATAAATGTTATTGAACAGATTTACAATATGATTGAAAATAAGGGGAGGAGTTACCATTGATTATTAAACGGCTAGTATACTGTCTGGGGCAATTATCACGGATGGGGGGACGCGCCTGCAGTGGCAACAATATGACTCCATCCTCAATATGACTTGAGGAGAAATAAAGGGGGGTTTAGAGATAGGTGGGATAATTATTGAAATAGTAAAGGCTGTTGCGGTATTATCGAATGCACATGGGGAGGTTGACTGCGTGAAAATAATAAATAATAAAGATTTATATATTTACACGAATCTGGAAATGCCTGGGTAATGACGCTTCCGTATTAATGCTTTCGTATTGAGATTCGCACTAGGTAGGCGTAATACTAAATGTGCTAATTACTATCGTCTAGCGAGATGGGGTCTCGAAGGGGGGCGAACTGCAGTTTATTGTCGAGATGTTTACTGGGAATTTTAAAGGGTCAAGACGTAGTCAAAGAGGTAACTTCCTCATCTTGCATGCGGTCGTATTTATATATCGGGTATCCCTTCTATTATTTTATTGTGAGTGATAAAGGGTAGGTTAGAGGGGGAAGGTCAGGTGTGGAGAGGCGTGCTGCAAAGTTAGTCTCTTATAAACATTGCATTTAACGTTTGCGGACTGGGCAATACCATGATCGATAAACACTGACTAAATTTGTAAACGTAAATACAATCGAAGAGAGTTTCGTCGAACGGAATCTCGAACGGAATCTCGAACAGACACCTTTTATTAGTATTATATATGTATCATTATTATTTCTATGATTGAGGTAAAAGAATAATTGTACAATTAACAAATAAAATAATTATACACAAATTGTTAAAAAATGAGACATTTTATATATAAAAATAAAGCGTGATTCTTGCATTTTTTATAGAGAATTAAAAATAATAATTGAAATATTACAAATATATTTAGATCAATTATTAATTGACTAAAGCGTAGGTTTTAAAGATTTCAAAAACATTTTCCATTCAAATTGATTTGCTAATATCTATTTATTTATTTAAATTATTGTGATAGCAGACAACTTGCTTCTTCGTAGTAATTTGTGCATTAAAGTGCTATATATTATAGAAAAAATTATTTATCCTGTGAAAAAGCTGTCTTACTTATTTGAAAAAATTACATAATTTGTTTATAATTTTCAATAAACAGTTCATAAAATATATTCATAAAATAATATTCATATATTATATATGTAAACTCTAGTTATAAATTTTAGTATGTTCTGAAGTATAATGTATATTACATATATATATATATTTATTTATATTTTTATATTATATAAAGCTTATTCGATTCAAATATAAAAAAGTAGAGAAGTGAAAGAATTTTCAGATATCACCGATGCGATATAAACAGGTATATTTTATTATAACAAATATATATATGTTCGAGATCCGGCTCGGGTAAGGAGGGAGAAACAGATAGTAGAATGGTCGAGATAGCAGGGTAAAAAGAGTCGTAGACAAAATAGGCTGATAACACTTGATTTTATTGAACAAGAAATAGCTTGAAAAAGTCGCACTTGGTTACAGAGTTA